>VMDO01010763.1:0-70080 GCA_007922755.1 Pedetes capensis
GTCATGTATCTATTTTTGTTTTTGACTATGTATTTATTTCTTGGCCTAGAAAAAATAAACTTCTAGTGCATTTGATGACCCAGAGGTCTGTCATGAGTGGCAGAGTCCTCATTATTAACACCATTTTTTTTTTCAGCTCTGAGGACTCATTGATTCAAGAGTCACAGTCACAGTGTCTTCCAGCTGGACCATCGGGCTGGTCACCCCACTCTCGTGATAAGGTCTTTTCCTCTGTCTGCTTGGCACAAAGTAACAACCACAGGGGAATTTGCGGGGCTTTGTTCAGTCCTGCTTCTCACCATTTGTCCTCATTAGCAGGCAGGATGTTGTTGTTGTTGTTAGGTGCCATGGAATCATGTCTGACTCATAGCGACCCTCACAGGGTTTTCAATGGCTGATTGTTTCGGGATTGCCTTGGGAGTGGATTGCCACGTCCCTCTCCCAACCAGGTAGGATGATGACCCTTATTTTTATGCTTGCCTACTGCCTGAGTGGAGCATTCGCTGCTGGCCCCAGGGCATCTTCTCACATCCTTGAATCCACCCGACAGGGGTCTTGTCATGCAGGTCTAGAAAGTCATATCTGTGTGAGCATCTCATCTTCATTGTCATCTAGCTATGATTAAGTTGGTGGACCAGTGCAGAGCATTGATAGGGAAAAGACAGAGAGGACAACTCAGGAAGGTTGAGGACTTTGGAGGTGGTGAAACTTTTGACCTTGCTTCCAAAGATATCAGTGTCTGGAGATAGAATTGGAGTACTGAAGAGGGAGATTGGAAATCAGGAGTAGTCATGGATTATAATTTTTCAAAGCACAATTCTGTTTAATCTTCCCTTGATCTAAACTTACTTTATTTCTACGGGAGGCTACCTTAAATTAACTATCTTATTAGGTTATTTCAATGTGTTAGTGATTGATAGATAACTTTTTTTTTTTTGCAGTACTGGGGGTTGAACCCAGGGCCTTACGCTTGCATGCTCTGCAAGTGCCTGACCACTGAGCTGCACCCCTAGCCCATTTTTTTACTTTTTGAGACACGGTCTCACTAAGTTACACAGACTGCCTCTGGTCTCGAACTTGTGATCTTCCTGCCTCCACCTCCCAAGCTGCTGGGATTACATGCGTGTGCCACTGTGCCTGGTTTATAAAGATAACTTTTTGACAAATAGAGCAGATAGTATCCCCATTCAGGGATTATTTGTTAAATCATTAACCTAATAAAAATCTACCAGGGTGTACCAATAGATACTGGAGCTAGAAGGAGGTTCAAGTCTATGAGGAAGAGAGCTGAGGAAAATTGCATTATGACTTGGGCCATCCCTGGCCTCAGCAACAGCGCGTCTTCACTGGAAAATGGCTGCACACAGACCAACCTCTGGGACGGGGATGGGGTTGGAATTGCAGTTTCAGGCACAGTCATTCTCCTAATTGCATCTTAAGTTACTTGGGGCACATTACACAGTGTTTACAGTGGGCTTAAAAATGCAGCCCATTATAATGAAATTTGTACAAGTCCTTATTATTTTATCTTCTTATTCAAGAAGCCCGGGAAGTCGAAGGAAGTGTTTACTATTTGGCTGGAAAAATAGGGAAATATCTTCAACCACAGCCCAAACAAAAAGTAATTATTGAGATTCTGTCCTTACGAAATGCAAACATTCCACAACTACATTGTTCCTCCTCCACACCAAGAAATTAAGTTGGAAAAGTGACGCAGATATTGGTAATGCTGCTTTGAGGGGCCTGAGCTCCTCTCTGAGGTTAATGAGTTAGAGGCGATGAGGAAGAATAAGCATACCTTAGCTGACAGCAGAGGGAGAGTTACAGGATCCCTGTGGCTATCAGGAGGCACAAGTTTGCAAACTCCGATTTATCATGGAGGAGGACATGGTATATGTGGCACGGAGTGATGTCCTCAGAAAAAGTCAGGAAACAGGGAAGCTCTTCGGGCAATATGCTGTCTTTTCTTTTACTGTTATTCTTTGTTCAGCTACACGGATCTCCTTGCTGTTTTTTCTTTTTTTGTGTGTGTGGTACTGGGGGTTGAACCCAGGGCCTTGTGCTTGCATGCTCTGCAAATGCTGGACCACTGAGCTGCACCCTCAGCCCAATTTTTACTTTACTTTTTTGAGACAGGGACTCGCTAAGTTACACATGCTGTCTCTGGTCTCGAACTTGCGATCCTCCTGCCTCTGCCTCCGCCTCCCAAGCTGTTGGGATTACACACCTGTGCCACCGTGCCCGGCCCTTGCTGGCTCTTAAATGTACCTCCACTGAGGAGCTACCAAGTAGGTTGGCCCAACCATCCAGAGGGCCTCTTCCTCCAAACACTTGTTCTGCCTGGTGAATGACTCCATCTTTCAATACTTTTTGTGTCCCAGGTGAGGCCACGTTCTAACACTCCAAGTGGCAGACCTGTGTGTAAAATAGAACGAGATTAAAATTCAGGTTCTGCTGTTTGCTGGTTATGTGACTTGAAATAACTTCAACTCTTCAAATTTACTCCTTTCTTCCTCCCTCCTTATGTCTGTCTCTTTCTCTTTCTTTCTTTCTATGTTTTCTTTCTTTCATGCGGTCTTGCTATGTTGTCTAAGCTAGTGTTGAATTCCTGGGTTCAAGCCATTCTCCTGCCTTAGCCTCCCAAGTGCTGGGACTATAGGCACGCATACCTGCACCTAACTTCTTTTTCTAAATCTGGAAGTTGCCTCTACTTAGCCTTCTTTCACAGGACTGTTGCAAGAATGAATGAGATCCCCACTGAAAAACCTTGCCCAGAGCAGGCACCTGCTCGAGCCCAGAGAGGCTCGATCTCTCTGTTTTCACAAACGGTTCAATCCACAGAGACTGTGTCTCTTCGTCGAGTGACAGTGGGCTCCTAGAAGATAAGGAATGTGCCTTGGCTTAATTGTTGAATCGTCTGCACTCTGTAGAAAAATACTTAGCAGAAGTAGAAATACAGCAAATGTGTACTAACGAACAAATAAGTGAATCCACTAATAAATAAGTAGCTAACTGATATCTCCTGATTCAATAATTTTTTTTTTTAACGGTACTGAGGGTTGGACCCGGGCCTTGCGCTTGCATGCTCTGCAAGTGCTGGACCACTAAGCAGCACCCCCAGCCCATTTTTTACTTTGTGAGACAGGGTCTCGCTAAGTTACTCAGACTGCATCTGGTCTCGAACTTGTGATCCTCCTGCCTCCGCCTCCCAAGCCGCTGGGATTACAGGTGTGTGCCACTGCGCCTGGCCTGATTCAGTAATTTTTAAGGAGTTGTTTTTTAAGGAGGTGTTAGACTATTGCCTTCAGGGAGCCACGTGTTGGGGAGTTGTGGGTGAGGGCACCTGCGTGTTAATACAGGGGCGCTGAACGCCCAACTTTTAGTAAATGAGGTCAGAGGCCGCTGTCTCCATCAAGGTGTGAGCTGCATTGGAGAATTAACCTTCACCCGCGATGCAGCTGTAAGGAGGGGCACATAGGTTTTTATGGTTGGGTGAGGGCATGAGGAAGCGGCGGCTATCTGGCTCTAACGGCATGTGGTTGCTATGGAGAGAAGTGTTTTGTTCTCACAGATATTGGAGAGTTAGGACGATGAACCCAGGCTGACTTACGTTTGATTGCCCTGTGTGTTAAGTAAGAATGCCTTAGACTGTTAAAGCCTGCCGTGAGTTGGTGACTGGATAATCTTTTATTTAATTATGCATAGCACCAGATCTAGATCATATGGGGCATTTGGTGTCAGGTGACTCAGAGGTTGTTTCACATTTACCTCTCTTTCGCCATCTACCCTATCTTTTTCACACTCATGGCCTGTGGAGTTTGACAGTGAGTAAAATATACAGCAATAATTTAAGTCCTTTAACCTACTAGAAGGAAAGCTCATTCATGTCCCCCAGTACCTACAGTGGGTCTAGTATGTTGGCAAACATCCATCCACAATTCATTCATTCATTCTCATTCATTCAGAAATATCTGTTGAGCTACAATGTGGTAGGCACTGTTTTAGGTATGGAGTAGGTATATAAGTCATCTAAGTTTAGAGATGAGAGTTAGATATATTGTTACTGAGTGCCTAGAAAGTTCCTGGTACTATGCTGTGATCTTCAGATATACCAAGAAAAGATCCATACAGATCCTACACTCAAGAAGTTTACAGTCTAGTGAGTAGAAACAGAAATATGAACAGAAAGTTGGTGTCGATAGCATAGAGCGTTCTGTTAGTCTTTACCAATCAATGCCCTGCCTTGTATGGTTACTTCAAGCCTCCACTTTTACCCCTAAATCACTCCCAGGCACTACATAAAACTTTCCACAGAAAATTTCTAAAAAGCTTTCTATATCTCTTCACAACTTTAATTTTGAAAGGTTTCCCTTCACTCATTCCACAAATTGTATTTTTTCCTCTTTGGTTCTCCATTTTCTATATTAACCTTAAATCTTGAACTTGCTATTCAGACCCTGTGTTCTTCTGGACCACAGTGAGTGCCTTCCCTCCATCTACACATAGACTACTTTGGTTTAACTACCACCCCTGGTCAGCCAGACCCAGAGATGGTGATATTGCAGCCCACAGACGCTTTATGAGGCACTCCCAAATACATGGGTAGGATTTAAACAATTAGGCCAATTATTTTCAAACCTTGTTTCTCAAAATCTCTGTATATACACATACATACATATACATATTTCTTTTATGTATATGTGTGTGTGTGTGTGTGCGCACGTGTGTGTGCATATAATGTTGCTGCTGCTGTTGTTGTTAGGTGCCATTGAATTAGGTCTGACTCATAGAAACCCTGTGTATGACAGAAAAACACCTTCCCCAACACTGTACACCTTCCCCAACACTGTGCCATGCCTGGCACTGTGTCAGTGCTTCTCTGCTATTCATGTGTTTTTTGATGGCTGATTGTTTTGGGAGTGGGCTGCCAGGTCCTGCTCCCATTTTTGTGGTACTGGGGATCAAACCCAGGGTCTCAGAGCACACAGAGTAAGCAGTGTGCCAACTGAGCTAAACCCTAGCTCCATATCATGTACACACACACACACACACACACACACACACGTATGTATATATGAGACAGTGAATTCATTGGTCACTACTCTCATGGAGCTTAAAGGGTGGGTGCTAAGAGAGATCCGAGTTTCAAGGAGGTTAAATCGAGTGAGAAAGTCAACTTTCTAAGAAAACCAGCAACACAGCCCAGTACACGATACAGGCCAAGTCAGTGATACAAGTAGAAGGTCCTCTCAGAATTCAGAGCTGTGAGAAAGGTCACAGCCAAATGGGGTGGAATTTGAGCCGGCCTTGAAGAAAAGTTGGGATTTCAATAGGAAGAGAAGAGGGGCGGAGCCATGAAGCAAGGTTGATGGTATGAACAAAGATAGGGTTGAAGAGGTACCTGTGGCTGGAAGACATCAAAGAGCTGCAGTTTTATTGGTCTGGCAGAAGCCTCCATTGCTTTCAGGTGGTCATTGTGTGGCAGTAAAATTTGAGTTCCCAGATAAGCAAGATTGGCAGCTTTCTGAAGACCTAAATGGAAAAGCAGAAAGAGAACTCGTGGTGCTGTTTAACCGTGTGAAGCACTAGGGCTTTTTAGGCTGCCGAGGACAGGTATGCCCTTCACTGGGGAGTGGATATTTTGTGGTTAGTTTCTCTACCAGGAAACAACAACAAAAAAATCTTTTCTTTGGTTGTTTTACTTAGGTCATTAGGGGACTCCCCTGGAGAATTACTTTTTGTGGATGATTTCACTCACTGCCCAGTCAGATTAAGACCTTCAGCTGCAGATAATGTCATTTTCCCTGGATTGTTGCTTCTGTGAAGTCTATTATGACAGCTGATATTAAAAGGTGAATTTATGTAAACGATGTGTCTGATGGGATTGTTCAGGCTGCTGTGAAATGTGTTCGGCACAGTTATGACTCATAGGGTTCCATTCTCTCCACTTTTGTAGCCAAATAATTTCCAGTTCTGTAGAGAGGCAACTCTTGACAGGCTATGTGACATAGATGGCGTGGTGTTGAGGGCAGGCCATGGCCTGGAAGCCTTGACTTCTGAGAGAATGTAGTCAGAGCAAGGTCTGTGACAACAACCCAGGCAGAGGCACTCTGCCTGTGGCCTGCTCTCTTCTTTTCCCACCCCGGTGCTATTCATCACATACAGGTGCAGACCCTCCAGTCTACATGTCCAAGTCATGCAAGGCTTTCCCTCAAAACAGCACTCTGTTCACTATGGCGTGGTACTGGATGAGCCCCTGGGCGGGGCAGTGGTTGTTCCCTTGGAGAAAGGCCCTCATCGGCCCTGCCTGAAGTGGGCTCCAGGTGATTTGGTGGGAGGGAGTAGTTTTGGGTCCTGCATTTCCAGAGCAGTCTAGAAGAGGTAGGGGGTACGAGTTCAGAGTGGGGACATTTCTTGGCCCCCTGATGGCCTTACTGGATGAGGAGAGGTGTAGTCAGAGAAGGGCCAACATAGGACCCTCTAACCCAGGAGTTCCACTGTCCCGGTCTGTGGGCAATACATGGAATGAAAACCAGGAACAAATTATAACTGAATTTGACATTGCTCTTTTGAGTAGATCTAGGGAGGCAGACAGATCATGAGGTATCATGCCCTATTGAAATCATGTCTCTAAGCCCAGGTAGGGTTCCCACTGTCCTGTGGCACAAGTGCTTTTGGCAAGTCTATTGGAATAACTGTGTGTGCAGAAATAAGCTCTTGGCATCTCTTCCCCTCCAGCTAATCTCCTCTGTTTAGGGAATTCCTCAATTGACAGTACTGTGGGGGCTTGTGTGTTGTTGTGATGCTCAAAGCTATGCTACAGGTATTACAGAAACCAGCAGGGTCACCCATCATGGGCAGGTTTCAGCTGAGCTTCCAGACTAAGACAGACTAGGGAGAGAGACTGGCACTCAATCCCAAAACAATTAGCGAGTGAAAACCCTATGAATAGTAGAAAAACACTGTGAGATATAGTGCTGGAAAATGAGCCCCACCCTGCAGGCTGGAAGGCATTCAAGAAAGGACTGTGGAAGATTTGCCTGTTCAAAGTAGAGTCTACCTTAATGACAGAAATGGAGTAAACCCCCAGGGACCTCCATTTGCTGATGTGGCACAATTCAAAACAAGGAGGAACAACTGTAAACATCATTAATAATTGGAAGGTGGAATGTACATAGTATGAATCTAGGAAAATTAGAAATTGTCAAAAGGGAAATGGAGCGCATAAACATTAACATTCTAGTCATCAGTGAGGTAAAATGGACTGGCCTGGGCCATTTTGAATCAGATAATCATACAGTCTACTATGCTGGGAATGACAAAGAGAAATGGAGTTGTATTCTTCATGAAAAAAAGACATCTCAAGATCTATCCTGAAGTACAGTGCTGTCATTGATAGAATAATATCCACACACCTACAAGGAAAGCCAGTTAGTATGACTATTATTCAAGTTTACGAGCCCGCCACTAAGGCCACAAAGGAAGATGGGAAAGATTTTTATCACCTCATGAAATCTGAAATAGATCAAACATGTAATCGGGATATACTGATAGTTACTGGTGACTGGAATGCAAAAGTTGGAAACAAAGAAGAAGGCTCAGTAGTTGGAAAATATGGCCTTGGTGATAGAAACGATGCTAGAGATTGAATTTTAGATAGAATTTTAATGACCTTTTCATTGCAAATACATTTTTTTCACCAGCATAGATGTGAGTGTACACATGAAATTCACCAGATGAAATGTACAGGGACCAAATTGACTACATTTGTGGAAAGAGATGATGGAAAAGCTCAATATCAAATGTTAGAGTAAGACCTGCTGCTAATTGTGGATCAGACCATCAGCTGCTCATATGCAGGTTGAAACTGACACTGAAGAAAATTAGAACAAGTGTATGAGAGCCAAGATATGCCCTTGAGTATATCTCACCTGAGTTTAGAAACCACCTTAAGAACAGGTTTAATGCATTAGACACGAATGACGGAAGACCAGACAAGTTGTGGCATGACATCAAAGATATCATTCATGGGGAAATCAAAAGGTTATTAAAAAGACAGGAAAAAAGAAAACACCAAATTACATATCAAAAGAGACTCTGAAACTTGTCCTTGAACACTGAGCAGCTAAAGGAAGACATGAGGAAGTTAAGGAACTAAATAGAAGATTTCAAAAGGCAGCTTGAGAGGACAAAAACAGATTTTTTAATAACTTGTGCAAAGAGCTGGAGATAGGAAACCAAAAGGAAAAGCACACTCTGTTTTTCTGAAACTTAAGGAATTGAAGAAAAAATGCAAGCCTTGAGTAGCATAGTGAAAGATTCTACAGGGAAAATATTAAATGATGCAGGACACATCAGAAGAAGATGGAAGGAATATACAGTCATCGTACCAAAAAGGAATTGGTGGATGACCAGCCATTTCAAGAGGTTGCATATGATCAGGAATCAAAGGTACTGAAGGACCTGTCTTGAAGGAGTTGACAAAACACAAGCCTCCAGGAATTGATAGAATACCAATAGAGGTGTTTCAATAAACAGATGCTGCACTGGAGATGCTAATGAGTTTACACCAAGAGATTTGAAGAATAGCAGCCTGGCTGACTGACTGGAAGAGATCCATATTTGTGCCTATTCCCAAGAAAGGGGATCAAACAGAATGCAGAAACTATCAAATAATGTCATTAATATCACATGCAAGCAAAATTTTACTACAGATCATTCAAAGGAAGTACAACTAGAGTGCTCCTTGGAAGCAAGGATGGCTAGACTGCATCGTATGTATTTTGAACATGTAGTCAGGAGGGACCAATATCTGGAGAAGGATATCATGTTTGGGAGAGTGGCAGATCACCAAAAAGAAAAAAAGGAAAACCTCAACTAGATGGGTTGACACAGTGTCTGCAACGATGGGCTTAAACATAAGATTGTGTGCCTGGCACAGAATTGTGGAGTATTTTATTGTATTGTCCATAGGGTCGCTATGAGTCAGACCTGACTTGACAGCATCTAACAACAACATTCCATCCACACTGTAGAAGTAAAAGGTAAAAATTAATTTGGGTTTTCTCAGCCTCTTTTGCAGCTAGGTCATGAGACCTAGGCTCAACCAAGTTCCTCAGTTCCCTAAGGCAGAGCTCCTCAGCCAGTGCGCTGTAACAAAATGGGAGATCATGAATGGGTTACCCACATTGAAATATAGGATCTTCAGCCCTTGAGAAGTCCTAGTAGGGCTCAGGGTGGCCAGAATCCTAGGTATGCCACCTCTGACTATAAGGATCCTCATTAACCCCCAGGTATTGTCAAAATCTAATTTTCTGTAGTGCCATGGAAAGAAAGTGGGCTGGGATTTAGCTCAGTTGGTAGAGCACTGCTCTGCAGTCTCTGAGGTCCCAAGTTCAAGTCCCAGAACCACAAAAATGGGAGAAAGACGTGGCAATCCACTCCTGAGGCAATCCCAGAACAATCAGCCATTGAAAACCCTATGAGGGTCTCTATGAGTTAGATACAACTTGACAGCACTTAACAACAACAACAACAACAATGAAACGAAAGGGCCTGGGAAATGCTAGACTTAGGAAACTGAATGGGAAGCTGGTGACACACAGATACAGTGACCTGAAAAGATTCTCTCTGTCTGGCATAATGGTGGTTGCTACAAATGACGTGTCATCCACTGCCCTCAGGGCAGTTGTGGCATCTAGCACCAGCAGTGCTTTCTTACAAGGCCAGTTTTGTGCCATGGTTCTCTATTCTTTCTGGAAATAGTTTAAATTTTAATCGACTTGTTTTCTGGTGAAGTCAGGCACAGTTGTATAACGGCTATACAACTCTGGCAGTGCTGCTCCACTTTCCACTCCGGGGTAAATTTGAACCAGCTGAGTGCCTTGTAGGACTAAATATTCCTGAAAAGGTCACTCACTATTCACTTTAGAGCTTGATGAGACTTTGAGGATTGTTTTAGTTTGGTCTGCTCATTATATCCATAGGAAGCCAAAGAGAAATGACTTGAATGGAGGCTCACATAGTTAATTAATGGAAGAATCTCTAGACCTTCAGAACATACTTTTCCCAAAGTTCCCCCTCATTACAGAAGGGGGGGGGGCAGAGATTTTATTTTTCCCAGAGCAAAATCAGTCCAAATCAAGAATAAAATTTGGGCAATGTTTTCCAAGTTAAAGTTTTGAGTTAGTTAAAGTACTGGTGGAGAAGTTGCTGTGTAATTGATACTTTCATGGACGCAGAAGGCATCTCACTGAGATGCAATAGGATTTATTTCTATTATCTGAGCGAGTATTTCCTTTAGCAATGCCATCTTTCACTTTTTAATAAAAACTTGGACCATTTCAGCGTCTAGCTGTTTCTGGCATTCTGTTTTCCATAAGAAAGAATGCTTTTCATGGCTTTCAGCTAAAACAAATACTTCTTTTCCTTATGCTTGTTAAAAAAGCCAAATATATTCTTTGCTTTCTTGGAATTTGCTTGCATTTCATGTATCCATTTTTTTTCCACTGTGCAAAGTGTGCCAGACAGCTAAGCAGATTGCTATGCATGTTTCACACGGATTAGCAAGAAACCTTTGAGCTTCAGAAGGTTTAAAATAGGTGACTAAAAAAGTAGTTGAAAAGAGGAGCTCTCTAAAAATTTCTGTTGTGTTTTGTTTTGTTTTAAGCCAAATGACAGATGGATGGATATGGGAGTTGGTGGCGGGGAGGGGAAGTGTGGAAGGAGAAATGGCCAAGAAACTTTGGGGTGACGGATGTGTGGTCATTATCTTTATTGTGACGTTGGTTTCATAGGCGTTGGCCTCATAGGCGTAATCCTGCCCTAACACTGGCTAAATTGTACACTTTGGGCATGTGCACCATGTTCTATGTCAATTACACCTCAATAAGGTTGTTTCTAAATAATAAAGCCAATGAAACAATTCAGAGTCCTTTGTAAAAGACTCAGGATTAGGGAAGGAAGGAGGGCAGAAGGACCTGAGGCTGAGGGAATTAGGAGTAAAAGGCTGCAGGTGCCATGCGCATGTAAATACCAGCTGAGACAGCCTGGACCATGACTGAACTCCACTTCCTTACGCCTGGCACTTCTGATGGCTTCTTCCCACTTCTGCTCTCACTACACTCTTTGCCCCAGGTTTTCAGTGTCCCTTGATCACCTTTGCTTGGGGTGGGAGATGAGTTGCTTTTATGCTATAAAATATTACCTATCCTTGTGGAGGCCTGGGGTTTAGCTCAGTTGGTAGCTGCTCTACTCTCTCTGAGGACCCAGGTTCAATCCCAAGCACCACAAAAATGGTAGAAGGATGTGGCACTCCACTTCCGAAGCAATCTGGAAGCAGTCAGCCGTTGAAAACCCTATGAGGGTCCATATGGGTCGGACCTGACTTTTTGGCACCTAACAACAACAACATTGTTATGGAAGGCCAGAAGGGGAGGGGAAATAATGTAAAGGGGTAGAGGGGGAGAGGATAATCTCAATGTAAATGATGCAACTTTATGAATACATGGGAAGAACGGGACTAGAACCCATAATTGCATATGAATTTCACTGCATTTTATTCCAAGTGTCCCACAAGCTCTGAAAGAGAAATACCATGTGTTCTCACTCACATGTGGCCGCTGAATCTTACTTGTTGGTGGTGGTGTTAGGCGCCATTGAGTCGTGTCCAACTCATAGCGACCCTCATAGGGTTTTCAATGGCTGATTGTTTGGGGATTGCCTCGGGAGTGGATTGCCACATCCTTCTCCTGTTTTTGCGGTGCTGGAGATCAAACTTGGGACCTCAGAGACTGCAGAGCAGCGCTCTACCAACTGAGCTAAATCCCAGCCCCGAATCTTAAAGGAAGAAAAAATCTTATATATCAATTGATACATAAAAATGCACAGTTAAACTTAGCAAAGAAGGGACAATATGAAGAGTAGAAAGAAGGAGGGCAGGAACTAGCAAAGGGAAGCGAAGATTGCGGAAGGTGGGAAGGGGAGGAGAATCAATGTGGAGGAATAAGGAGGAGAGGATAATCTCAGTGTAAATGATGCAACTTCATGAGTACATGGGAAAGATGGGGCATATAACCCAAATATGCATGTGACTTTTACTACATATTAGTCAAAAGGTTCTGTAAACCTTTTAAGTTGATAAAAGTGTAACCAAAAGTGATATAATAGCTGCATGGAAAAAGCCAATGCTGTATTCTCTGTACTCCACCAATATTTACCAATAAAGGGAGAAGAAAAAATCCAAAAGTTCCATAAACTTTGAAAGTTGATGACAGTGCAACCAAAAGCAATGTAATAGTTGCACAATGGAAATAGCGAATGCCATATTACTCTGTGGGGCTGGGATTTAGCTCAGTTGGTAGAGCACCGCTCTGCAGCCTCTGAGGTCCCAAATTCGATTCCCAGCACCACAAAAATGGGAGAAGGACGTGGCAATCCACTCCCAAGGCAATCCCGAAACAGCCACTGAAAAGCCTACGAGGGTCGCTATGAATCGGGCACGACTCAATGGCACCTAACAACAACAACAACAACATATTACTCTGTACCCCACCAACATTTATCAAGAAAGGGAAAAAATACTACCTATTCAGTTTTCAGAAGAGCACAACAAGAATTTATTAAAATGTAATTCTATAACTTATCTGACAGTTCCTGGAACACGTGAATTAGCAAACTCTTGACCGTAATCTCTAAGGTGCTGCTGAAATTCTTACGTTTCACTGGAATTCCGTCATCTTGTCTGCTGCCCAGAGTAAATGAGAGGGAGCCTGGGAAGCAGAGTCAGAACTATTGCAGCGACCAGTTAGGTATTTATACTCACACCACAGACACGGACTGAGACAGTTGCCTGGTAAAGCAGGACATCTGGTCCACAAAGCTATAAGAACCTTTGACTTTTATAAAACTAGAAAGCAGTGTGCCCAGCGACCCTTTTTTGGTGTGTGTTAGAGAACATAAGCAATGTTCTCAAGGCCAGAGGAGCCATCCTGAATTCTCCCACTGAACTTTACTTACATGGAAGTGGAGAGAGACCTGGGGGAGGGCAGTGGGGCTTGCTCACAGGCATCACAGGAAACAAGCTAGCCACTTGTGACACAGATGGGGAGCTCGCTGTGAGACCGTGGGGTGAGACCTACACCTTTCTTTTTTTTTTTTTAATTAGAAATTTTTAATGTACATCATAATGTGATTCATTTTGACATGCTTTTCATTGTGACAATTTTCATACATGCAATTTGATAAACATTATTCATATAGGTTACCCCTTACCCTCCTCTATGTTTCCCCCCTTCCCCCTTCCCCTCCCCTATGTTTCCCCCTCTTCCCCCCTTCCCATAGTTTCCCATCCAAGTCTTCTCTACCATTGACTATGTAGTATTTTTCTATATGTCCTTGGGTTCCATTTCTGTTTAAGATAGAAACTTTTCCTGTAGTGGTCTTTGTTTTTATCTTGTTAGAACAATTACATGCGATTTCTAGTCCATTTATATTGACCTCATTCTTATCTTCCCTCCTACACCTTTCTTTATTGGACATAAAGCTGTCACCCAAGAGGCATCTGAGCAACATATACCCAAACCTTGGCAGGATGGGAACACAGTCAGTCTCACAAGTTGGAAGCAAACCTTGGCTGAGACATACACGCTTTTCTTTAATTCACTTTTCTAACGCTGTAATGATCTTTGCAGCCCAGAAAGCAAAACTAAAGCGGGCTCTTTTGATGATCTGTTTGGCTTTTTGAAATAATTCTAATGGTTTCTCATAGTGTATCCTTTCTTTTCTCCACCTCTACAGAATTGGCAGTAGGCCTAAGTAGCTAGAAACTGAAAATGAAGAGTAGACGGCACTATCACAGAGATGAGAATTAGGAAGAGCTTTTCAATATGAAAGTATCTTTAATATCCTGCCTGGCTATTAAAGTGACAGGGCATTTTTGGATAAGCTCCTAGGACCCTACAATAATTAGGTTTTATGACATCGCATCAAACAGCTTTTCCTAACATGAGCCTCTTCCTAACATGGTGGTGTACAAGGCCCTCTATGATTTTATCCCTGCTTATCACTCCTGCCTCATCTCAACCCTCGCCTGCGTCATAGTTTCTATTCTAGCAATATTAAATGCCTTGTAGTACTCCAGACCCAGCTCCCCACTAGATGTTAAAAATGTCAAGAGTTCTTTATCTCCAAGTCTTTTTTTATTGCTGTGTTCTCTGTCAAGAATATTTTCCCTTCCATTCCTCTCCTGCTCTTCTTTGAATGCTCAGGGGACACCAGTTCCAGAAAGCCCTCTCTAAATCTTTTCCCTGTTCCTCCCAGGCTGGGTTGGATTCCCTCTCTTTGCCTCCTTAATTTGTTTTAAAGAGGCTGTGGTTTCGCTCTGTTGGTAGAGTGCTTGCTTTGTATGTTCTGAGTCCCTGGGTTTGATTTCCAGCACCACGAAAATGGGAGAAGGACCTGGCAGCTCACTCCTGAAACAATCCTGAGACAATCAACCATCGAAAACGCTATGAGTAGCAGAGAAGCACGGACAATAGCGCTGGGCTTGGCACGGTGTCAGGTAGTGTTTTGTTCTGTTGTACATAGGGTCACTGTGAGTTGGACCTGACCCAAGGGCATCTAGCAACAATAACTTAATTTGTACTGTATTATTTTATAATTTAATGTTTATAAATATGAAAAAATATAAATTTATGGCTCAATAAGTCAATGTTTTCCCCATTAGATTAAAAAATTAAATGTCAGTATATGAATTTATGTTTACCTTAGATTACAAAGTAATATCTGGATGACACAAAGTACTTTAGACAGTTATGTTATCTGAAGAAAGTTACTCACTAAGAATTCCTTCCCTAATGTTCCACTTTCCCCATCTGATTGCTGACTACGTTTTTACTACTATAATTGACAGTCCTTAGGGAATTTACTGTGTATGTGCTGTTTATAGCTGGCAAAGCAGAAAGTTTCTCACTGCTACATCCCTCAACTCTAGCACGAGCCTGGCATACAGGGGGTTCTAAGTGAGCTTTCGTGAATAAATGGAGGTTTTATCCCAGTTTTTCTACATGTGATCCCACTTCTATCCTCCTCTCCCCTTTAAAAAATCACAACTCAAATCTCTGAGGATGAGGAAGGGGAAGGGGATTTTTGGCAGAACTATCGATTGTTGTTGTTGTTAGGTGCCATAGAGTCAGTTTCCACTTATAGCGACCCTATGTACAACAGGGGGAACACTATTGTCAGTGCTTCTCTGCTGTTCATAGGATTTTCAATGGCAGATTGATTTTTGGGAGTGGGCTGCCAGGTCCTTCTCCCAAGCCTACAGCACTGGTATTCTCAGGTGGTCTACCATCCAAGCACTAACCAGGCCCGACCCTGCTTAGCTTCCAAGATCTGATGGGATCGGTCGCCACAGGGCTACGGCTGCAGGCAAAGAAATATCGAAAGGGGGTAATAATCAGCCTCTGGAGCTGAGCACCATAGCCCACTCCTGTAATCCCAGCAACTCTGGAGGCGGAGGCAGGAGGATGACAGGTTCAAGGCCACAAGTAGCTTGCATCACTTAGTGAGATCCTGTCTCAAAAAATAAAAAAGGGGCTGGAGGCGTGGCTCAGTGATGGGTCACATGGTTAGCGTGCCCCATGGGTTCAAACCCCCAGTACACAAAAAAAAAAAAAGCCCTTTGAAAGGCAATTGGTGAATTAAAAATAATCCCAGCCTCAGTTTCCTACCCTAGCCCCTTTGCGCTTCCTCACTCTGATGTGAACTGGACTCGTGGCTGGCGCAGTTGACGTGGAGTCGGTGTCTCCAGGGCCAGTGAAACTGCACGTGAACTGGAGAGAACAATCAGTTGGAACATTTCCAAGAAAGACAGGTGTGCAAATGGGTCCTGCTGTGAGCGTAGGTGTGATGCTGTTTATACTGCCGCTCTTCCAGCAAGCTTGGCCTGCCATTTCTTCAGAGTAAATATGTGGACCTATTAGATATAAGCAGATGCGTGGAATTTAACGGCAACTGTGCTGTCGTCAGGTGGGAGTGACACAGCCTTTGCTGGCTCTACAAAATTGGGTCCATTTTTAGCTGTTAGTTTATTTCATGTCAGTTTTCATTTTTCTTAGAACTGAGAAATCCATGTATTGGACTGTTCATTTTTAAGGAAATGGCAATAATGTAATAAATAGGAAATGTTACTTCCCAATTGTTATTAATTGGCATACAAGGTCATTTCTTCCCCCGATGTCCTTCATAACTGAACAAATACTAAATACTTTTAGACAGCATCTCTATTCTTTTTTTTTTTTTTTTTGTGGTATTGGAGGTTGAACCTAGGCCCTCATGCTTGCATGCTTTGCAAGTGCTGGACCACTGAGCTGCACCCTACCCTTTTTTTTTTTTTAACTTTTTTTGAGACAGGGTCTTGCTAAATTACGCAGACTGCCTCTAGTCTCGAACTTGCGATCTTCCTGCCTCCGCCTCCCAAGCCTGTGGGATTACAGGCGTGCGCCACCGTGCCCGGCTCAGCATCCCTATTCTTGAAGAATATTGTATCCTAACTGGAGCAGGTCTGGAAAGATGGAGGGAGAAAATGATTAGAAAAGTTAGATCATACTTTGTCTTTCCATCTTCTGAAATATTGGTGATTATTATATGTTTAAATGGCAAACTTGAAAGAATTACAATTCCAAAAGTTGTGAATCAGGACTTAAAGTCTGTATAATCTGTTCCCCAAATTAATGTCTCTACAAAGTTAGCAAAAAAAAAAAAAGGGGGGGGGGAGGGGGCAATCTACCCTTTGAGTTTCTGAATGCATGAAAGAATGTTAAGCAGTCTGATCTTTATGTTAGGGGCACATGAGTACAATTATTTTTAGCTATATAGATAAACAGTGGAATTTGAGATTGCTAGAATATTCAGAGTAAAATTCCAGATCAATACACAAAGCACACATGAGTATCTGGACAAGGAAGGCAGCTGTGGGTATATTATTCAAAGTACAATTGCACTGAATTTTGTTGGTTTTCCTTCATGGAAGCCCAAAACTCAGGAATTACCAGTATAATGTGCAATCAGGAGGTACAATTGGGCTTCTGTAAGATACTTCCTCAGCTCACCGTGGCTGAGTCACACATGCTTTCTGATTATTTATGTGCTGGGCAGGTTAATTACAGTGCCTGCTGCCATTTTTTTGTTTTGTTTTTTCTTAATTAAAAAGAAAAGAAAAGAAAAGAAACTGCCCTGGCCACAGTCCCCTGCTTAGTGAGGTACTGTGAGCCTCTGACTGTGGCTATGCAGGGGTGGCTTCTGAGGGGACCAACATTAAGCACCAAACTCAAGGCCAGTGGTGAAGGGGTTTGGCTAATCAGAGGATAGCAATTAACTAAGCCAACCAGTTCTGTCTAGAGCTGACCCGTGGCTCAGAACAGCAGCACCTTGAAAGAGAGACTGCTTGGGCCAGGAGCGAGGTGGGGAGTAGCGTTGACTTGAAAACTGCCTGATACCCTCGTGGCTTTTCAACTGTGGCATGCAGCACACCTTTATATTCTGTCCCCATTTTTCTTACAGTGGACTGACTGAACTTCTGTTCCTAGTAACCAGGGGGCTGATGTCTGTATCCCAGAGATGAAAGTTAGCTGCTTAATCCTATAGTCAGTAACGACAGAAGTTGCTAACCTGAGACTCTGAAGGAGAAGTGGAGAAATAAAGACATGAGTTGGAAAGTGCTAACCCCCTAAACTGGAAAGTGCTGACTCCTTAAAAGCCTGCAGCCATAGCTCTGTGGCATCTGATCCCATCAGATGTCAGAAGTTAAGCAGGGTTGGGCCTGGTTAGTACTTGGATGGGAGACCACCTGGGAACACCAGGTGCTGTAAGCTTGGGAGAAGGACCCAGCAACCCACTCCCAAAAATCGATCAACCACTGAAAACCCTATGAACAGCAGAGAAGCATTGACAATAGTGTTTTGCCTGTTGTACGCAGGGTCGCTATGAGTCAGATACTGACTGGACAGCACCTAACAACAACAAACTCCTTAAAAGCACCAAAGGAGTGCCAGAGATGCCTTCCTCATCAATCCTCAAAGGCCCCAGAGGCAGAGTCCATACTAAGCATAAATCAATGAAGAGGGTGTGCCTCACATGACGAAATGTTAGAGATTCTAGTAATTATTTTATCCTGTTACATCACTAGGAAGTCAACCTTTTGCCAGAAGATAGGAATTCCTTTTCCTTAATACTCAATCCCTTGTTGCGTGAAGGAATGTTGGCCAACAACAGGCAGCATATACACTGGAGGTCTCATTAGGATTATCCCCAGAAGGTTACAATGGGGCTGAACATTCCTATTGCCTAATGACATTATAGCCATTGTAATGTGTAGCACAGCACGTTCTGTTTTTGGGGTGCTGCACTGCTAGTCCTGTAAAAGTACAGCACATACAATTATAAGCTGTATTAGCTATTACTGGGTAGTGATGATAAGTGACTGTGCTACTGGTTTATGGATTTACTATTGTATAGATTTCATCACTATTTAGAGTGAACTCCTACTTACATATATTAAAAAGGTGGCTGCAGAACAGCCTCAGGCAGGTCCCTTCAGGAATGATCCAGAAGAAGGCACTAGTATCACCAGAGGTGACAGCTCCATGTGTGTTATGGCCCTAGAAGATCTTCCAGCGGGGGCAAGATGTGGAGCTGGGAGACAGTGGTAGTGACCGTTCTGACCCTACGTAGGCCTAGGCTAATGTGTGTGCTTGTGTCTTCATTTTAAACAAAAAAAAGTTTAAGAACTAAAAAAAAAAATTTTAATAGAAATAAATGTAGAGAATAAGGAAATAAAAATATTTTTTTCTACAGCTATACAATGTGTGGTTTAAGCTAAGTCAGACATTTAATTTTTTAAAATGCATAAAGGTTACAGTAAGATAAGATTAATTTATTGTTGAAGAAAGAAAAAAATTTGAAAAGTTGAGTGTAACCTAAGTGTACAGTGTGTATACGGTCTATAATAGGTCACAGCAACTCCCAGGCCTTTATATTCACTCATCACTGCCTCGCTGTGTCGCCCAGGGCAGCTTCTGAGTGGAAGCTCCATTCATGGTAAGTGCTCCAGGCACGTGCACTACTTTCTCTCTTATACTGTGTTTTCATTGTACCTCTTCTAGGTTTGAGTAAGTTTAGATACACAAATACTTATCATTGTGTTAGGGTTACCTACACGTTCAGTACAGGTGCACGCTGCATAGGTTTGTAGTGTAGAAGCAACAGACTCTATCATATAGCCTAAGCGTACAGTAGGCTTTGCCATCAAGGTTTGCATAAGTATGCTCTCTGATGTTCACACAATGATGACATCACCTAATGATGCGTTTCTCAGACGGATCCCCATTGTTGAGCAACACATAACCATGTATTTAATCAAAAAGCTTTTGGTTTTTCTGGAACTGCTATGTAATGTTCTAAGTATTGAGGTATAAATTAAAAGGGCTAAAGATTTTGCTAATATTGACAAAGTTCAGACAGATAACATATATTCCATTTAAACTGTTATTCTCTGGAAGGCAGCAAGTTTGCATGTGTGAAGTCTGTCTTTGTGAAATGTGTAAAGAAATACGTAATTGATGCTTTGCATGTAGCACTGGCAAATGAGGATTACAGTGAGGGTACAGATCATTACAAAGAACATAATATCTCTCTTTTAAGTGGAGAACCAATTTGGCTCCCCAGAGTAGAGCTGTTGCCTAATCAGTTAAACCAAAAGCCAGAATGGAAAAGGATGTTTTTGTTAAAGATGCTTACCCACAATTGCCCTTAGTAATAGGCTTCTGGATTTCACATAACTTAAAGAAGTAAAGTGTTGTAAAAAGAGATCAAAAGATCATACAAAATTAATTGTGTACCGATTTGTAAATTATATAGTAAGACCATAGGCTTCAAGTACATTGGCAAAGTCAATTATACATAATTGCATTTCTGGTTCATGTGCTTGCATAATTTGAATTTTACTAAAGCTTTACTGCATGGAACAAGTTGCAGCACATGGAAAAAAATTTAAAGTAAATCTCTAATCATATTATACAATAAAAAATTAAAGTTAATTTAAATTTATAATTTAAATTTAAAATTCTTACATTTAGAAGTCACTTCATTCACTTCCAAACAGGAAAAATGTCCAATTATCTTCCCAAAAATCTGATAAATTATTCCTAAGACCACCAAGAAATGCTATATTTAATTGCCAGTAAGTCATACACTAGGATGAAAATACTAGCTTAGTTTTCCTAACTTAGTTCCTAAAAACTTCTTTGCTCAAAAATGTGACTTATGGTTCTCATATTTATAAGTATGATAAAAACATACAAATGAATACAATTATTGTGTGTCTGGGACTGAAGTGGGGAGTGTTTTATTCTGTTGTACATAGAGTCACTATGAATTGGACACAACTTGATGGCACCCAACAACAATCCAGATATGTCATACAACCTCATTATCTCCTATTTTGGATTAAAAATTTCTGTTCTTCATGGTATACCATTCCTGGGTGTATATCTGAAGGAATCAAAGTGAGTATACAATAGTGTACCTGTGTTCATTGAGGCACTGTTTGCAATTTTTAAGTTATAGAATCAGCCTAGGTGCCCATCAACGGATGGATAAAGAAAATGTGATGCACACACAAGTGTTTTATTCAACCACAGAGAACAACAGCATGATGTCATTTGTAGGAAAATGGATGGAACTAGAGATCATCATGTTAGGTGAAATAAGTCACATTCAGAAAGACAAATATCACGTTTTCTCTCATATGCTGAATCTAGCGTTTTAAAGACATGAAAATAGAAAGGGGGCCATCTAGAAAGAGGAAGGGGACCTGGGGAGAGAGAGGGGGACAAGAGAAGGAAATGGGGGGTGAATATGGCCAAAGTACAGCATATACATATATAAAAATGCCACAGTGAAACCCATTATTTTGTATAATTAATGTTGTTAATACATGCTAATGAAAACATTTTGTTTTCTTACATATAATTTGGGGCCCTTTTGGCCAGGTTTGAATTTAAATCTTTCAGACTTGGGACCTGATAAATTATGTGAACCTGTGAGGTTGTGTATGTGGTAATCAACTTTCTTTGTAGTGTTTTTTAAAATTTTTGATTTTCTTACTGATTTTCGACTAGTCCCATCAATTACGGAAGAGGGATCTTAAAATTGCAAATATTTTTTACCTCTCCTTTTAGTTTCATCAGTTTTCATGTATTTTGAACCTTTGTTATTAGGTACATACACATTGAAGATTATTATGTCTTTTTGATGAATTGACAATTTATCATTAAGAAATATTAAGAAAGTACTAGAGAAAGACCTGGGGCTGGGATTTAGCTCAGTTGGTAGAGCCCTGCGAGGTCCCGAGTTCGGTTCCCAGGACTACAAAAATGGCAGAAGGACATGGCAATCCACTCCCGAGGCAATCCTGAAACAATCAGCCATTGAAAACCCTATGAGGGTCGCTATGAGTCAGGCATGACTCGATGGCACCTAACCATAACAACAACAGAGAAAGACCTACAAACAAGTAACTGGGAAGGACCCAATAAGCTGTTAACAGGGGGAGGGGCTAGGCTTGTGTGTCCACCCACAGGCCCTCGTTAGAGTTCAACAAGAAGGATAAAACCTTGTCGTGGCTTGAATGAACAACAGCAAAAATCTGCTACCTGAGAGGAGGAACTTAAATCTCCCACAAGAGCCACCTCAGCCATTCCCTTCCACACCTCTGCCAGAACCCCCTTGCCAGACCCAAGAATCAAACCAATGCAGAAGGCTTTGGAGGTCACCTGGGGATCCTTAAAGAAACTGGTAACTGAATCAGAGGCCATCCTTGGTTGCACCAGCACCCCAAAGGAAACAGGTAAGCTGTTCTTGGCTCTCTTGGCAGTGTTTCATTTCAGCTCTGTTAAGGTACTCTGCTTTCTCTTTTCTAATACTTCCTTATATATACTTCAGCTGCTGTCTATCTGGCCTACATATTAGACCCCCAGCACCTTGGCAGAGGCCTCCCTTCCTGGTTGGGAGCATCATTTCTTCCTCCCCAGGAGCCTTTGGTCAGTGCCTCACACTGGTCACCTGTACCACCAGATACTGGTTACTAATCTAACCTCCCACCAGTACGTGTAACAACTGTCTTGGCCACCCCTATTGTCTCAAGGCCAGCCACTGGAACTGGCTTCGGTCCATTGCTGTCCTGACCACTTACTGCTTGATGACGTTCCATATGTCATTGATGTCTGTTTATTTTTTCCTTTTGTGTTTCATTTCTGAGTTACGATTACATGTCTTCAAGTGTACTGACCTTTTATCCTACAGTGTCACATCTGCTATTAATCTCATCTAGTGGTTTTTCCTATCAGATATCATATTTATCATTAGTATTTAGTCAGATTTGAGAGAACTCTTTTGCAGATCTTGAGAGATCCCTTCTCATCCCCCCACCCACCCCGTGCACGTATGTGTGTAGCTTTCTCCTTTCCAATACGCCACTCCCCAGATCTAGCCACCTTCGCCTCCTTAACTCTGATCTGTTTCCTTGCCTCACTGATACTGCTGGCTCTGTGCTGAAGCTTTGATCAAAACACTCATTTGGTTCACTCCTTTCAGGGGTTACAGTGTGGTACTACCCATTCTCCAACATCTGAAAACTGTTACTCCATTTCTTTTATCCAGTTTCTGATTTGTACATGGGAGGAGGATAACTTCTAGCAATGAATACTTTATGAGTGGAAGTGAAAGTCTAGCTGGGCACTGTGGCACACACCTGTAATCCCAATTTCTCAGGAGGCTGAGGCAGGAGGATTTCAGGTTTGATGCCAGAGGCAGTCTGTACGACTTAGGGAGACTCTGTCTCAAAATAAAAAATAAAAAAGGGGCTGGGAGTGTTGCTTAGTGGTAGAGTACTTGCCTAGCATGCATGAAGCCCTGAGTTCAACCCCCAGCCTTTGGTTGTTGTTAGGTGCTGTTGAGCGGAGCCCAACTCATAGCGACCCTATGTACAACAGAATGAAACACTGCCCAACACTGTGCCATGCACAGGATCTTTTTATGTTTGAGTCCGTTGTTGCAGTGACTGTGTTTCTTCTCATTTTGAGTCATGCCATTTCAGCAGATGGAGGTCCCAGGGACTTTACTCCATCCCCATCATTAAAGTTGACTCTATTTTGAGGAGGCAGCTTTTCCCCCGCCATCTTTTGAATGCCTTCCAGCCTGGGAGGCTTGTTTTCTGGCACAATATTTGACAGTATTTCTCTCCTATTCATAGGGTTTTTGATGGCTGTTTTAGGAGTGGGCTGCCAGGTCCTTCTTCCTAGTCTGTTTTAGCCGGGAAGCTCAGGTGAAACCTGTGTACTATGGGTGGCCCTGCTGGTTCTCTCAAATCTGACTCTCAAATACCAGTCGCATAGCTTTTAGCATCATAGTAACACACAAGCCCACCATAGCACAGCAAACTGACAGACGTGTGGGGGCCCTAGTCTATACAAAAAGAAAAAAGGAAAAAAAGGAAAGAAAGTCTAACACAATTTGAAAGTTATCATTGTAAATGCAATAGTTACAAAAACAGATTAAGATATAGATTCTATCTTATTAGTGTCTCCAATGCTATGAGCATTTGTTGATCTTCTTCAGTGATTAGTTACTTTTGGTCAATTTCAAAACAAAACAAGTCTCAATCTTCCCTGAATTCACGTCATATTGCATTACTAGTGACTCCATATTTATTTATTTATTTATTTATTTTTAGTACTTGAAGGTTGAACCCAGAGCTTCCCACATACTGTGCAGGTGTTCTGCCACTGGACTGCACCCCCAGCCCCTTTTTTATTTTTTGTCCTGAGTCAGTGTCTCACCAAGTCACACAGGTTGCCTCTGGCCTCAAACTTGTGATCCTCCTGCTTCTACCTCCTGAGTCACTGGGATTACAGGCATGAGCCACTGTGCCTGGCTTACATACATATTTAAATGGAGCAAAAATAGTCCATGTTTATAGATAAAGTAGAGGCAGATTGTGGGCTCAGATAATATAGACAGTCTTTTTCCCCATAGAAAAATCACACAGAATGTGGGACCATAATCTCTTGTGCATAGTCCTTGGCCCTCATTAAAAATCACTGCCTTCATAATTGGTACCTTTTACATATCACATATTTTATATGCTGTATGCATAATCCTGTAGCAATTTCAAAGCCTATGTGCTTTTGGAAGGGCTGAGGTTTAGCTCAGTTGGTAGAGTGCTGCTCTGCACTCTCTGTGGTCCTAGGTTCGATCTCAGCATGGCAAAAATCGGAGATGGACATGGCAATCCCAAAACAATCAGCCACTGAAAACCCTGTAAGAGTTGCTATGAGTCGGACCCAACTTGATGGCACCTAATAACAACAGCAACAGCATGTAAATACGTTATATTTTAGTTGCAGCCACTGTTACCAGGGGCTGGGATTTAGCTCAGTTGGTAGAGGTCTGTGCCACAGTCTCTGAGGTCTCGAGTTCAATTCCCAGCACCGCAAAAATGGGAGAAGGGCCTGGCAATCCACTCCCAAGGCAATCCTGAAACAGTCAGCCATTGAAAACCCTATGAGGGTTGCTATGAGTCAGATACCGACTCAACGGCACCTAACAACAACAACAACAACTGTTAACAGGGAAAGGAAGAGATATTTGTTATTTCCTGACAAAAATAATCACAGCACTCCATCATAATCAAGTCTATTTTAGTTTGGCTTTCGAACAAACACAATGCAATGTGAAATGTCCCCATCATCACAATTTATCCCTTGAGCTTCCAGTGTACTCTAGGTATTGGGGATACACAAATGTTCCCAACACACAATAGTCCCTGCCCTCATGAACATATGTTTATTAAAGTTCATGGCAGAGAAACTGTGGCCACCAAGGGCAATACCCACCCATGCTTGAGTTGTAAAGACTGAGAGTTGCCACATCACAGAATTCCATTAACTTATAAAACAGGTTATGAGAATCTTAGCATCCATCACTTAGAGGCAGAAGCCTTCGTAGAAATCTTTTCCTCAAGATTCTCCAGTTGAAGGCTTTGTTTTGAAGGAAAGCATGAACAAAGCTGAAGACTAGACCTATAGGCAAACGTTGGATGATTTGCTTCAGCCTTATGAATAGGGTTGTAAGAGATATTTGGGATGGGATTTAGTTCAGTTGGTAGAGCGCTGCTCTGCAGTCTCTGAGGTCCCAAGTTTGATTCTCAGTACTGCAAATATGGGATAAGGACCTGGCAATCCACTCCGAGGTGATCCTGAAATAGCCATTGAAAACCCTATGAGGGTCGTTATGAGTCAGACATGACCCGACAGCATCCAACAACAACAACAAGAGATTTTCAGGTAACGCTTTTGTTCAGCCCACACTTCATGCTTTACTGAGAAAGGGAGACACTTCCTCTCTTGCTGCCCAGTAAGAGCACGGTTGCCCAGGGTCACCTTGGCCTTTGAGAAATTAATGGTTTGGCTGAGATCCCAATTTCCTTCCGTTTAGCAGCCTGAGTTCTTCATCGATGACCCTGTGGCTGGTCAGGACTGACTCACTGGGCTCCCTACCTGCTGGTGTGGTGATGCAGGCCCAGCCTAGAGTCACAAGAAAAGCTCACTTGGTACCACTCCCACCAGATGGGTGCAGTACTCTGTGGGGCTGCTTTTGGAAATTAGAAATGCGTGACGCTATGAAATGAATAGACACAAAAAGAAAACTTGGTGTCAGGAGCCCAGGGTTCAACTCTCTGACCCCAAATCTATTTCGTATGAGTGCTAGGGTAGACCAATTAATTTTTTTTTCCTGAGGCTCAGTGGGCTCAACTCTCAAGCAAGGACTATACTAACCTTGTTTGTAGAGTTGCTATGAGGATAATAACAAAATCATGTATGTCAGAATGCTCTATAAGCCACACTTTACCATATAGTTTATACATTGCTGTTGTGACAAGCGATGAGGAGGAAGGCCAGTGGCCTGTCGAAAGCACCCAAAACCTGAAGACCACTGGCTTGAACATCTGAATGCAATTTATGTTTTGTTGCATTGCCTGACCAGATAATAAGGGCTTTCTCATTTAGCGCTGTTTCCAATTTTTGTTTTTGCTTGGGAAATATCATCGCTTCCAGTCTCGTCTATGTGGGGTTTAGTTTGGTGGGTAAGAAACACTCGTGTAGGTGTGCGTGGTGCCTACCTTGTCTTCACTAGTGCAGAAACATCAGCCTGGGGCTGATCTTCTTCACTGGGCTGGGGACTGGGGCTGGGGGAGGTGCCTGGATAGCTGTCTCAAACTGGCAGAGCTGAAGGAGACACACACACACACACACACACACACACACACACACACACACACACACAAACACCAGTGAAGTACTCTGCCTTGCAGTCCTGGGGCCCAAGGGCATGTCTGCTCCTGCGTTCTAAGCCTTAGTAAAAGAAGATTACAGCTCTGCGTGCTGTGTGGGAGTCAGTGATGCAATGGTGTCCTCCCTTGACAGATGGCAGGCATGCGTTCCTGCACTAATCATGTCTTTGCTGGATCATCAAAATACTTTTCCCTTTTTGGGATCAGACTTCACAGAACCTCATTTCTGCGTTTGAGGCCTCAGCATCTGTGTTCTATTGTCAGCCTGACTTCGCTCCAAACAGGGGAGCTGGGAGGTAACACTTTTCTAGGAAATCGTCCACAGCCTGTTGACTTTTACTTTCTGCCACGTCCCTTTCTCACGGCTCCCAGCAGTTTTCTCAGAGATACTAACCATGCATCGTGGGATAATTGGACTAAACTGGTTTGTCAGAGCTATTTACAAGTGCCTTTCCGTTTGTTTACTTAGCCTCAATTTTGCATGGGCCATTTTAGTGTTTTATTGTTAAAAGTCAGACAAATCACAGTGTTCCTATGATGTGATCAATACGATAATAATCCATACGAATCAGTTTTTTATGTGCATAATCTCATTTATCTTCATAATGCTCCAGAGTAGGTATTATTATCCCCCGATCGCAGATGGAGCTTAGGAGGGCAAAATAGTTCCTGTAAAGCCAGATAGTTAATCATTATTAGAACTGGAATGTGAACTTGGTACACTTAAGTCCAAGTCTATAATCTTTCCACTATCCCACACTGGCTCTTGAATCTTTGGTTACTCTGGCATGGCACTGGAAGTCAGTACTATTTGCACGTTTCAGGTTAGGTTCTCTTTAGCTTTTCTGTGCACGGATGGAGCATAGGGTTCAGGTGGTTCTAATTTCTTCAAGCCAACACATCTTTAGAAAGCATGCTAGGAAGCATGGCATGAAGACATGAAGCAGCCAAGGCTATGTAGACTATTGACAGGGAGAGAGAGAGGAGAAAGCAATGAATAGTGTCCAATGGCAGGCAGACACCCCGCTTACACCCTTGCAGTTCTTCTCATAGTAGACAGAGTTATCGTTTAAAAATACAAATCCAATGATGCCTTCACCATAGCTTGTAAATTTACTTTCATTTGTGTGATTCTTTCTTAAGTTAAAGCTGATTTTCCCCAGTAGACTGTAAACTCTACAAGGGCAAGGAGCGCATCTCTCTCTCTCACCTGCTCCTGGGTCTGTGTGCTCAGCTCAGTGTCTGGTCCTGGTCTTTTAACACAGCAGCGTCATTTCTGACTCTAGATCTTTTTTTTTTTTTTTTTTTTTTTGCAGTAGTGGGGGTTGAACCCGGGCCTTGTGCCTACATGCTTTGTAAGAGCTGGACCACTGAGCTGTTCCCCCAGCCCACTTTTTTGACTTTTTGAGACAGGGTCTCGCTAAGTTACCCAGACTGCCTCTGGTCTCGAACTTGCGATCCTCCTGCCTCTGCCTCCTGAGCCACTGGGATTACAGGTGTGTGCCACCATGCCAGGGACCTGACTCTAGATCTTTGTGCTGACTTTTTCCTCTGCCCAGAAACCCACCCTGCACTCACCTGCCTATTCTTCTCTCTCACCTCATGGGAGATTCTTCTTAGATGGTCACTGAGTGCAAAAGGCTCTCCCTGACTGTTCTTTCTAAAATAATACTCCTCGCTCCTACCATAGCCCCATCGCCTTCTAATCCTTTGCCTATTTCATTAAAATTTGCTTTCCTTACCATTATTCACTGACATTATATTATACTTATTGTTTTTTAAAAATCTTTTTTCTACTAGAATACGAGCTTCTTGAGGGCAGGCACTTTACTGCTATGTCCTCAGCACTTACAGTGGTGCCCAGAGTTAGTACATGTTCAGTAAGTATTTGATTATCTAATCAGTCAATAGGGAGAAGGACGTGGCAACCCACCCCCAAGGCAATCCCGAAACAGTCAGCCATTGAAAACCCTGTGAGGGTCACTATGAGTCGGACTCGACTCGACAGCACCTAACAACAACAACAACAACAATCAATCAATCAATAAGCAAGTACTTATTGAATTCATAAACAGTTCCTCAAACCCATTCCTCCACTCTGTCTGCAGCAGATGCTTTTGGTGGGCTGACCCACGTGACCTTGGCCCACCTCTGCTTCATCTGTGGCTGCAGTGGGCAATTTCTGTGCATGTGGATGTCCCCTACCCCAACCCCAAGCAAGGGCGGAGTCGTCTGCTTCTCTGCCTCAGGTTTTCTCAGGAGTAGCCTGGAAAGGCACCTTGCTGCCTGGAAATGCAGGAGAGTTCCAGTCCTCAAGGGCGACCCTCAACCAGGAGAGGAAGGGAGTCAGTGGATGAGTGCTACAGGGTGCCCTGGTGCCTTCTCCAGGTGTACTACAGGATCTCCAGTGGGTTAAAGCCACGTTGCTGAGGGCCTCTGCCGAGCACCTGCATGATCTTGCCTCCTTCCCCCTTACTCTGCTTGCTTCTTTGCCCTGGCTTCCTGGCATTACCTTCCCCGCTATCTGATTCCAACTGTTTGCACTGAAACCTAAGCCAGTACACCGTCCTTTCCACCACTATTTCCAGAGGTGAACGTGGATGGCATATTTGCCAGGTCCGCACAAAGATAACAGCAATAGTTTATGTTTATATTGGATTGCATAGTTTACCAAGTGCTTTTACTCATGTTGATTAATATGTTGCCTAACAGATTCATGATACAAAGAAAGTATTAAAAATATCTGGAGAAACCAGTTAAATTTAAGAAATAAAAAACTAATAGGAGAACCTTTAAAAACCACGCCTTAGGCTAAAAAGAAAACCATGTATATCAAATGAGAAGAAATAACCACCTCTCACACTAGTAGCTTTTCTTCGTTAGGCAGCCTTGGGAGTCCCGTTCTACCTCTGGGGGCTTGACTCTTTACACACCACTTTGCTGCAGTGGGAGCAAAAGCTCCTCCCAGATCTGGACTGTCAGCGTGGCCTCACATAGCCAACATGCTTCACATTTAGGCAACTTTATAAGAAAGACCTAGAATCAGGAGTGTGGTTAAAAATGCTCAATAGCCAACAGTCTAGGGAAAATCAAACTCCTATTTGTAGCTGATGCCTATTTCCGTGTATAAATAATCCCACCATAGCTGAGTTCATGGCTGCCAGTATGATAACACTGAGTGTGCAGTTGTTGTTGTTAGGTGCTGTCAAGTCATGTCCAACTCATAGCGACCCTCATAGGGTTTTCAATGGCAGATTGTTTTGGGATTGCCTGGGGCGTGGGTTGCCACGTCCTTCTCCCATTTTTGTGGTGCTGGGAATTGAACCAGGGTCCTCAGAGACTGCAGAGCAGTGCTCTACTAACTGAGCTAAATCCCAGCCCTTGAATGTGGAGTAGGGAAGTGAAATCTGCAGGTAGTCCTAATGAACCTGTAGGGGCCGGTTCCAGCATTCCACTTACAAAGTTTGATCAATTAATTCACTAAAAGGGAACCACATAAATAGATACAGAGTATGTTATGAGCATTGCTCTACCTTTGGGTAAGTTTGTCTTCCAGCTCTAGAAACAATAGGCTGCTTACTTTTCCTTTTTGTCTACAATCCTTGGCCTCTGTGAGATACCATTTGTTGTTGTTAGGGATCGAACCCAGGGCTTCAGTGTGCACAGAGCAGCACTCTACACCTGAGCTAAACCCCAGTCTGTGAGATACCACAAATCTTTTTTTTTTTTTTTTTTTTTTGCGATACTGGGGGTTGAACCCAGGGCCTCGCACTTGCATGCTCTGGAAGTGCTAGACCACTGAGCTGCACCCCCAGCCCCCCCCCTTTTTTTTTTCTTTTTTTCTTTTTTGAGACAGGGTCTCACTAAATTATGCAGACTGCCTCTGGTCTCGAACTTGCGATCCTCCTGCCTCTGCCTCCCAAGCCGCTGGCATTACAGGCGTGTACCACTGTGTCCGGCTACAGATCTTTAAAAATAGGATTTCACTTGCAAATCTGATGTGAAGGTCAGGGCTATGCAAACCAAACAAAAATGACTCTTGTACTTCTCACACAGACATTCCATGAAAATGCAAGATGTTAATGGGAATCTAATATTGTAAGTGATTGGATTTCCCAAAGCTCATATTCCTCACAGGGCCTGAGTTCATTTTTAATAAAAGACCTCAGGGTTATGATGTCTGTTAAAGTATTGACGACTCAACCCTAACAACAGGTTTGACTCTTGTCAACGATAGGCACTTTTTTTGCAGGGGCAGGGCAGCTGGGTGTGTTTCCACTTGGACTACACTTCTGTATATTCTCCAAAAATAAGCACGTGAGTGTTCACCTGAGAATGTGGCTGTGGATGTCACCGAGAACACATGCACGGGCCAGTCCCTGTGACAGTTATCTACGTGCACCCAGGCGTACCGTGCCCTGCAGTAAACTGCTCCATGGTGATGAAAACCCCAAAGACAGATGTTTCCTACCGCACAGAGCGTGCCACAGAGAGTTCCATGAGAAATGTAAATAAGCAGATTTTGGAACAATATTGCGTTTATGAAAAGTGTCTTTGGAATAATAGTGCCTCGTTACTAACGCCAGAACATGAACTAAGGACTAGTGTAGCAAACGTTAAAATTTAAAAGTTTTCCCCATTTGTCTCAGATTGAGAATGAGGGTGATATATAACCAGCATATACTGAGTCAATGGTTAAAAGAAGCCTTAGGAGGAGGCGTATGGATATTATGAATCATTATCTGGTCCTAGCACTTTGTGCCCTTTATTGAACTTGGTGATGAGCAAGAAACTGATTGTTGGAGATGCAGAGCTTTCTTAATAAAGCTAATGTTGACATTTCCTTTTTCAGTAAAAGTGTTCTTTTAAAGCATTAAAAACCATAACTGTCTCCTAACACCTTATTTTGTTTTTTCCTAGAAAAAAAATCTCTACATACAACTGTGTGCCATGGCATATGCCTTTAATCACAGTGACTTGGGAGACTGAGGAAGGAGGATTGCCAGCTTGAGTTCTAAGTCAGCCTGTGCAACTTAGTGAGACCATGTCTCAAAATAAAAATAAGAAAAGAGCTTGGAAAGCCAGGCGCAGTGGCGCACGCCTGTAATCCCAGTGGCTCGGGAGGCAGAGGCAGGAGGATTGAAAGTTCAAGACTAGAGGCAGTCTGCATAACTTAGCGAGACCCTGTCTCAAAAAGTAAAAAAAAAAATAAATAAATAAATGGACTGGGGGTACAGCTCAGTGGTCCAGCACTTGCAGAGCATGCAAGTGTGAGGACTTGGGTCCAACCCCCAGTACCACACACACACACACACACACACACACACACACACACACACACAAAAACCCGAAAAGAGCTTGGAGATGTAGCTCAATGGTAGAGTACCTGCCTCGGGCAATGCTCTGGTTTCATTTCCCAGTAACAATAGATGAACATATAAATTAAAATAAATCAAATCAAATCAAACCCCAACATACAAGGCCCGTCAGTAAATGAAAGATCAAGATAACAATTCTTATTATGTATGGAATAATTGCTTTATGCATTATTTGTTATCTTGTTCCTACTTATAGATGAGGAAAGTGGGGCCTAGAGAGGTTAAATCCCTCAAGATCATTCAGATGATAAGTGGAAATGAGAAAGGTGGGATTTGAAAGCATGATGAGTCTTTTTCTCACAGACTACACAAAGTCTTCCCAAGAGATTCAAGGAACTCCTCCCAAATAACACCGTATGGGGTATGCCTTGTCCCTGCTCAGTACATTTTATCCTGGTGAAGTCTTGTTGAAATCAGCTAGCAATATTGGGGGACGGCAGCAGGGAGAAGGCAATGGGAGGTTGAGTTGTGAGACTGGAGTTAGGGTTTAGACAATGTTGGTGGCCATTAATATTTTACTATGTTAATTTTGTCACCTCCCTCCGATCTCCTTCCTCCATCCCAATGTTGAGTCATAGCTTTGGCTGCCAGATTCTTCCAGGAAAGCATGGGTCCTTTAAATCCACCTGTGTTCTCCCTGGTCAGCTGTACCCCAGGGCCAGCTCTGCCACTAACCATCTGTAGCTTGACCAGTTCCCACTAAGCAGAAACAGAATATTGCTATACCATTTCTCTCCCCTGGTTCCTGAAGGATGTTTTCAAGGGGCCAGTTGGGTCAATTACATAATTCCACCACTGTTGAGGGCATCTAGTTTTAGAAACCAAAAGATGAATGGGAATTAAATATGGTTCCTGCTTGACTATGATAGTAACTGATAAAGCTGACCTTTTCTGTGGCACTGCAACATTTAAGATCACTTCTGAAGTCCTGTGTTAGACTTTTCATTGCTGTGACAAACACCTGGGAGAAACAACTCAAAGGAGGAACATTTTATTTTGGCTCCCAGTGTCAGGGATTTCAGTCCATCCTGGAGGAAGGGCATAGTGGAAAGCTGCTCCCCTGTGGTGGCCAGCAAGCACAGTGACAGAGAGACAGAGCATGCTGTGCTGGCGGGCTTCTTCCTGCTGTTGTTCCACTTAGGTCCCCAGCCTATTGGATGCCACCGCCTTCCCCATGTGCCAGTCATCTCTGGAAACATCCTCGCAAACACACCCAGGAGGGGGCTTTACTAATTTCCTGGGTGTTTCTCAATCCAGTCAAGTTGGTAATTAAGATTAACCATCACAAGTGTCTGATTTGAAGCCAGGAGCCACGTCTCTTAGGCCTGGGGCAGCTTGCCACTTGATATTCCGTTTGCTCGGCTTATTGTTGACTAAAGCAATCTTTGCTGACATGACGTTGTTGTTGTTGTTAGGTGCTGTCAAGTCGTGTCCAACTTGTTTCGGGATTGCCTCGGGAGTGGGTTGCCACATCCTTCTCCCAGTTTTGTGGTGCTGGGAATCGAACTCAGGACCTCAGAGACTGTAGAGTGGCACTCTACCAACTGAGCTAAATCCCAGCCCTTGCTCACATGATGGGTGTATCTAAAAATCTCAGCTATGGAAAGTACTCAGTTCCCTAGTAGGACCCTGTAGCCTATGGCATGGGTAGTGCTAGACAGCTGGAAATTGGGTAAATAATTAATTTATGCTGTTTTGTATAAATTAACTATCTACAGTGGCTGTGACTGAATTGCCCATAAAGAACAGCAAGTGTTCTTTTTATTTTTGTAAACTATGATGCCACCTGTATTGGGGAAACTCTGTGTGTTTGTGTGTCTTGAGGGGAGGGAGAGAGGGAGAAAGGAGGAGGAAGAAGAGAGGGAGTCAGGGGCACTACTGTGGGAGAGTGAGCATTGATAGAAATTGCATATAGAAACTAGGCATCTAGAGAGTTTTCCTAGTACATACCATCCTGTTGTTGTTGTTGTTAGGTGCCATCGAGTCAGTATCCGACTCACAGTGACCCTCACAGGATTTTCAATGGCTGACTGTTTCCGGATTGCCTTGGGAGTGGATTGCCAGGCCCTTCTCCCATTTTTGCGGTGCTGGGAATTGAACTCGGGACCTCGGAGACTGCAGCACAGGACTCTACCAACTGAGCTAAATCCCAGCCCCACATACCATCCTAGTAACCCTTTGTCTTAAAATTGCTAGAACTAGGGCAGGCCTCACTTACTATTGCTCTTCTTTTATTTTCTCTTGCCCATTTCTTCCACTTAGAATGCTAACTTACATTTCCAGTTGTCTATAGTTGAGAAATCACATTCATATTGCTCTTTGCCATAAAATCTATGCATCAGGAGAGACTGGCACGATTATAGCCATTTAATAAATGAGAAAACGAAAGGTCTGAGATCTTGTGACCAAGTTAGATCCATACACACAGCATATGTGCTACCAGCTGGAAGCCAGGTCATGTGAGTCCACCTCAGTGTGCTTTCCGCTGGACACAGGGCCAGCTGGTCTGTTAATTGCTGGGTTTGGAGGGTTTTGTTTTTGTTTCTGGGGGGATGAGGTTTTGGCTAGCAGAGTAAGAGCCTAATATCAGCCAATCATAAAAACACAAACGAAAAAATAAATATTACTTTCCATGATGTTAGGAGACAAATGTTAATCGCCACGTAGAATCATACTGTTTCCAATTTCATTTGGCACTAAAACTAACATATATTTTAAAAAAAATGACATCATCACCCTTGTGACATTAAACCTGACTAGGTCTGGAGTAATGCATGTGGATAACTCCAGATGTTGTTCTTCTAGGGGGTCATTTCCCCTCATTGTATCCGCAAAGCAAGTTACTGGCACAAATCCCTGTGGGTTTCTGGTACCTGACTGAAATTTTCCTGGACGTTCTTCTGCTTCCTGGCAGAAATTTAATTGATGCAGAAATATAAACCAAACATACCTTTTGGTTTTGAAATGCCCAGATTACAGGAGGCTTTTCCCCCAACCCTAACAGCTGGCATGCACAGAAGTATCTGAAAATATCATTCAGTAAAGCTTGTTTGAAAATAGTATTTGGACAGATGTTTAACACATAAACAGCTAAAGTGAACTTACTTATGTCTCCTAAGGCTTATATTTTTTAATTGAGAGATTGTATGAAATTACCTCACCTGCTTTGATTTATTGTTTATGAGTTCACACCTTTGAACCTAAACATTTGTCTTAAATTACATCACAGAAACCTGCAGAAATGCTTAGTTGTGTTTTTGAGGGAGTTAGGATGAATTTTATAAGATTTCACATTCTCTCTTTCAGATTCATTAAATCGACTTACCCACCCATGAACCACATTTGAACTTCATATACATGTAGCTTTGATGCTTGGTATTGTTAAAGACTTCAACTCTGTAGATAGTTTTTTTCTTTTCAAATAACCGCTTTATTGATGTATAATTTATATACCATTCAATTCACTATATAAAGTGTTCAATTCAGTGGCTGTTAGTATGTTCACAGAGTTGTGCATCCATCACCACAATCAATTTTAGAGTATTTAACCCATTCCCCAAAGAACCTCAAATCTATAAGCAGTTCATGGATTTTATTTGTATATTATGATTCTACAAATTCTTCTCAAATCTAGCAGATTGATACATATGTTTATCAGTTTCTTCCCAGAGCCCCATTAAAATAGCAATAAAAATTTTTTTAAGAAGCACAAAACAAAATGCTTTCCTCTGATTGCTTGTGTGTCCCCAAAATTCTCATGTTGAAATTGTCACCCCCAAGATCATAGTATTGAGAGGTAAGGACTTTGGAAGGTGGTCAGGTCAAAAGAGTGGAGTTCTCATGAATGGGGTTAATGCCTTTATGAAGGAGACCCAAAATAGATCTCTTACTCCTTTCTCCTTGTGAGGTTCGAGTCCGAAGATGGCTGTCCACGAGGAAACAAGCCCTCACCCAATACCAGGTCTGCCTTGATTTTGGACTTCTCAGATTCTAGGACTGTGAGAAATACATTTTTTTTTTTTTTTTTTTTGCTTATAGGATATCATTATAGTATTTGTTATAGCCTCTCCAAAGGACTAAAACACCTAACGGCAAAGAGAAGAAAGAGATCACAGCAAAAGAGGCTAATAAGATTTTGAAGGCTGGGTGGTGAATGGGTAAGTTGTAACTGGCCTACACCAGAGGACCTTGATAGTGATGTGCCCATCAGGGGTGTGGGTTCCTGCGGCAGCCAATCAGCAACAAGCTGATCAGCACTACGGATCTAGAAAGTCTTAGAAATTTGAGGCCTTGGAAGCAGAGATGTTGAATGGGGTTGTAGGATAGAAGCTGATTATTAAGGAATCTTTTGGAAAAACTTGAATGAGGAGCTAATTCTTCAGGCTCCTTTCCCAGCCAGATATAGCCAAGCAATATTCCTCATCCCAATTTAAGATTCCCCCAATGTAAGAAATAAGGCTTATTTCTGAGGCTTCCGTAGATTCCAGGAACATCTAAGTGCAGGATGAGTGAGGTGCTGTACTGAAAACAGGAGACTGAGTGCACCTCTTCCTTTTGAAAGGTTAAGTCTGAGCCTCCTCTCCTATCTCTGAGTGCCATATTTATCCTCAAAGAAGGAGACTGGAGAATTCCCTCTTACAGGAAATGGAGCAGCTGAGATGAGAATCACAAAGAAAAAACTCATCATCTTAGCCTCCATGTTAGTTACCTCAGGACTCTCCAGAGAAACAGAAACCAGTAAGATTTAGTTATTTATTTGAAGGAATCAGCTCCTGCGCTTATGCGGACTGACAAGTTCTAGGGTCTGTATTGGGCAAACTGGAGGCCTAACAGAGCTGTTGGTAAAAGGTCGAGACCAAGCCCAATAGCATGAGACCCAGGAGAGCCGATGGTGTAGTTCCCATCTGAAGACTAGCGGGCATGAGGTCCAGGAACAGCTGATATTTCAGTTTGAATCCTGTTGGGGTTTGGCTGCAGCCTGGCAAAAGTTTGGAACCTGGCCTCAACAGTAGGTGAATCCCAGGACTCTTGGGACTAAGGTAAGAACTGGTTGATGGCGGCAAGAAGGACCTTGGGAGCCTTCTTATTATAAAAGAAATGAGGTTTTATTAAACTTCTCCTGAAAACAAGGGTGGGAACAAGGCTGGAGATGTTGTGGATGCTAGTGGTCTGTGCTAACCCTGACTCTTGCAGCTCATCTTCTCTACTCTCTTCCTCCCCAGGCATGCGGGGGTATGGGAGAGCACATTGTGTCTTGATGGATGCCTTAGGCTCTTTGGGGCCCCTGGGCTTGACATGGCATTTTGATAGAAGGTCTGGTTGGTTGGAGGTCTGGAGCAGGGAGTGGTCCAAGTTGACGAGTCCAGGTGATGGGTGGAGTACATGAAGGTGGAGATAAAAGGATACCAGGGGTGGTCAATGGTCTGTTTAAATACCCTCCCAGAGGGAGGTGGCTAGGGAGTAACCAATCGGGGCAGAGGTTGTGTTGGGGCACTGTCATGCAAATGGGGGCTTGAGATTTTGCAACTTTGATAAGTGGGTGGGAAACAGGCCAGGCCAATCAAGACCATTTCCTTATTGACCAATTGGGTGGCCCCGGATAGCCAATTGTATTAAAGGAGGCCACCCTAGAGCTGGGCTGTTTGGGGGCCATCTTGGGGTACTCGATGGGAGGGGTAGGAGTGAAGGGCCCAGATGTGGGGCAAAGGTAACCTGTTGCCATCTTGCCCCATAGGGTTTAATGAGGGAAAAAGACCAGGATGTCGGCTAAAGGTTACTGGCCCTGGAAGATAGAAGTCAGCCCTCCAAGAGGGCCAGATGGCCTTTTTTCATGATGATACTCTCTTTTATCTCTTGAGGCTCTTATTCCCTGGAGGATAGATGTTAGCCCTCCAGGGAGATCAGATGGGCCCTCACATTGGGGGCAGATTCTAAGGTTCTCCTACATCCTCTCCTACAGAATCCAATGGTAGAAAATAAACCAATGCCTCAGGTCAAAGGAAATTAGGCAGGCAGGAGGAATTTTCTCCTGTTTGGGGAGAATCAGTGTTTTTCGTTCTATTCAAGCTTTTAATGGATTAGATGAGGCCCACCCACATTACATAGGGCAATGGCTTTACTCTGTTGATGTGAGTGTTAAAATCATCCAACAACATCCTCACAGAAATATTTGACCAAATATGTTTGAACTCCGTGGCCCAGTCAAGTTGACAAATAAAATTATCCATCATAAGTTAACCTCTTAACTTCCCACCCATGTGCATCTCATTAAGCCATACTTAATCTTCAAATGAAGACAATAACCAAGTCATAATTCTGCCAAGCATGATGCAACAGTTTTATGGGCATCTGAAAAGACACCAGCCCCTTCCCCAGAAGAGGAGGTAAAGACATTGAGTGATGCTTATTCTTCCCCTTGATAACCATAACTTAAATGCTATGACATAATATTTACAGTGCAGAAATGCTATAATAAAAGTCAATCTTATATTAAAAGGTAATAAGAAAGTACAGAAAACTATTTATTTTATATACATGCGCAAACATACAACAAAATAACAAAGAAATACTCATGACAATTATAGCTCTTCCTTTTGTAACTTGTCATGTGGTTATAGCTGATATTTACAACTACTTTCTTCCACTACCAATTTTATATTGTCTGTTACTTTCAGCAAGCATCTCAGCTGGTCATGGTACTTTATCTGATGAAGTGACTGAAATCTTTTTTCCTGAAGACGCTGGGCCCTTAGTAGGACTTCCTGGATTGCGTTGTTGTATTTTCCCATTGACCTTAATCATTGTTGTTGTTGTTGTTAGGTGCTGTCGAGTCGGTATCCGACTCATAGCAACCCTCATAGGGTTTTCAATAGCTGACTGTTTCGGGATTGCCTTGGGAGTGGATTGCCAGGCCCTTCTCCCATTTTTGCGGTGCTGGGAATTGAACTCCAGACCTCAGAGACTGTGGCACAGCGCTCTACCCACTGAGCTAAATCCCAGCCCGCGAGCTTAATCATAGGGAATGGTAATACTGTGAGACATGCTATGGAAAGTATCTCCTGTATTCCAGGCATCCTCTTCCTTACCTCAGTGTAGAGTAGCAGTCCGGTTTCCGCTTGGTAGTCAGCATGAGTACCACAGCCAGCACATAACTCCCTTCTTGCCTGTTGATTGTGAGGCATGAGGAGCCCAAAGTGGCCAACAGTCATCTTACCTTCCAGTTCCATGGAGTCCTTTGTTGTGTCTCTTAGTGGAAGTATTCCTCCGCTGGGAACCATGATCTCTAGGCTGTAGAGCAGGAGGAATTGGAAACAGGAAGAAAAGATTTTCTAGTGGTTCCCTAGGGGTAGTAGTGAGTGGAGCCCCTCCCACTTGCACTCTTCTGTTCCTGGACCTAGAAATCCTACCTATGCAAGACACAGTACCATATACTCATTGATGATTCAGAGAATATACAGCCTTCTAGGGTGCCTTGCCCCAGCCTTGCAAGGTGTTGCCACCTAGCTGGCACTGTAACTTGATCTTTATTATTCTGTCAAGCTTCAGGAAGGTGAGGAGCATGACTTCCCCAAGCACAGGCCCACTGCTATCCTTCCTTTGCTGTGAAATGAGTTCCTTGGGCAGAAGCCATGTGGTGTGGAGTGCCATGACAGTGGATAAGGTATTGTGTATGTACAGGGATGGTAATTTTGACAGAAACATTGCATACAGAAAAGATAAGTCAGTGTCTATTCCAGTAAGGGCAAAATACTGTCCCTTCCATTATGGAAGGAGTCCAGTGTAATAAACCTGGCACCTTGGCTGGTCACCCCAGGGACTGGGCACTCAGTGATGGCTATAGCCAGGTTGCCTTGGTGAGTGAAAGTTCATGTTGCTGAGCTCATACACAACTCCCATCTCTGCCATCATGGCTACTCTGTTCTTGAGCCCATTAAGCAATGGCAGGGGTAGCTGGGGAAAGCGGCTGACTGGTCTCCTCAGAATAGGTCATTCCATCTCCTTCTTTCTTTTCAGTAATGGGAGGTTGAACCCAGGGCTCGTGCATGATAGACAAGTACTCTACCACTGAGCCACACCCCAGCTCCTTTTTTACTTTTTATTTTGAGACAAGGTCTTGCTAAGTTGCACAGGTTGCTTCTGGCTTCAAACTTGTGATCCTCCAGCCTCTGCCTTCTGAGTCACTGGGATTACAGGTATGTGCCAGGGTGCCTTGCTCATCCTATCCACTTGATTATTAAAGTCCTCTCCTGCTGAGGTCACCCTTCGGTGAACATTCACATAGGCCACAAATATCTTTAAAGTCCTTGCTTACTCAGAGGTTTATCCAGTATACCTGCTGCCCAAATTTCGTTGATACCAGTTTTCCTCTAATGCTCCTTCCAATTCCCTGGCAGTCCAGGCCAACCATTGGCCATAGCCCACAAATTGGTGTATCATCCTATGTCTGGCTATTGCCACTTCCAATCAAAGTGCACAACCACATGCGCTGACTGAAGTTCTTCCCAGTGTGAGGATTGCCCTTCATCGCTGTCCCTCTGGGATATCCCAGAGAAGCTGGAGTGCTGCAGCCGTCCAGTTTCCAGTGGTGCCTGCGTATCTGTGGAACCACCTGTAAAACAGACCAAAGTCATCTTCTCTTCTGCCACCTCATCCCAGGAGATGAACCATGGGACCATAGGGGTAGGCTGGGAGAGAGAAGACAGTACAGTGGGAGTGGGGATCATGGACACCTGGACCACTTCTTCGTGTCACACCTTCAGGGCCTGCTTGGGCCCAGTCACATATATACTGTGTCTTTTGATAGTGGAGTGCTGCTGTGTATATAACTTCATGGTTGGCCATCAGATAACAGCTAAGTCAAGACAGGCAGCTCAGTGGCATGGTAACTTGGTGGCCCTTGGTCAATCATTTTATCTCTGCTAAGGCTTTCTAGCAGTCCATAGGCTGATTCTCAAAAGGAGAGTAGGTATCTGTGGAGTTGGGTAAAGCTTTGCTCCAAAAATCCCAAAGGCCTGCGCCGTGACTCACAATAGATTGCCCACCAGAGGCTCCACACAGACTGTCTCATCCACTGATACTCCTAGCTGCACACTGGATCTGCTGAACCATGTGGCCAGGTGACAGAGCAGCTTACACAGCAGCTTGGGCCTATTGCAGAGCTGTCTTTTGTTCTGGGCCCCACTCAAAACTAGCAGCTTTTTGAAGTACTGAGGTAATGGGCTTTGTGGTTAGGGAAAACCTCCTACATGATGTTTTGTTAGAGTTGAGTCTTCTTGAACAAAATAAGTGTTGTCTGGGGGCATAAGATAGGGAGATGAGAGAGAGGTCTTCAGAAAATCCCAAGCAGCCCAGGGTGCCTGGAACCAGTGGTAAGGGAAGAGCCTAGGAGTGAGCAGGAGCTAGGGTGTGAAGGCATAAATAAGTGCAAATATCAATGCCATAATGCAAATAAATAAGTCACCAAAGGACAAAACTGCTTTTTAAAAATGCTCCTGTAGCATGCAGCAGTGGTGCATTTGTGGTGGATATTGAACTGAGCCTGCCTTTGGGCTTTGTGCAGGTCCCAGTGTCTCACAGTGCCTTTCCTTCATGTCCAACAACTGGAGGCCTTGCAACATTTCCATAACAGTGAAGAGATTAGTCAAGTAAATTAACATATCCATCACCACCTCACATAGTTCCCTTTTCTTTTTTTGTGGAATGAATACCTACTCTCTCAGCATATGTGTAGTATACTATAAAATATGATTAACTATAGTCCTCATGCTGTACATGAACTTTCCGGACTTATTCATTTGGCAAAACCGCATCTTTGTACCTTTGACCTATATCTGCCATTTCCCATTCTCCTACCTCTGAAACTTGCCCTTGAACATCAAGCAGCTAAAGTTAAGGGAAGACATGATGAAGTTAAGGATCTAAACAGAAGATTTCAGAGGGCAGCTCAGAAGACAAAAATCAAATATTATGATGACATGTGCAAAGAGCTGGCGATAAAAAAACAAAAGGGAAGAACACACTCTGTTTTTCTCAAACTTAAGGAACTGAAGAAAAAATTCAAACCTTGAGTGGCAATAGTAAAGGATTTGACAGGGAAAATATTAAATGATGCATAAAACATCAAAAGAAGAGGGAAGGAATACACAGAGTCATTATACCAAAAGGAATTGGTGAATGGCCAACCATTTCAAGAAGCTACATACGATCAGTAATCAATGGTATTGAAGGAAGAAGTGGATGCTACCTCGAAGGAATTGGTGAAGCACAAGGTTCCAGGAACTGATGGGATACCAATAGAGATGTTTCAACAAACAGATGCAGCACTGGAGGTGCTAACATGTTTATGCCAACAGATTTGGAAAACAGCTACCTGGCCAGCAGACTGGAAGAGATCCATATTTGTGTCTATTCCCAAGAAAGGGGATCCAACCAAATGTGGAAACTATTGTACAATTTCATTAATGTTACACGCAAGCAAAATTTTACTAAAGGTCATTCAAAAGTGACTGCAGCAGTATATAGACGGGGAACTGCCAGATAATCAAGCTGGGTTCAAAGTGGGGGTGGAATCAGGGACGTCAATGCTGATGTCAGATGGATATTAGCTGAAAGCAGAGAATGAATACCAAAAAGATATCTGTCTGTATTTTATTGACTATGCCAAGGCATTTGGCTGTGTGGATCATAACAAATTATGGATAACACTGAGAAGAATGGGAATACCAGAGCACCTAATTGTACTCAGGAGGAATCTGTACATATACCAAGTGGCAGTTGTTCGAATAGAACAAGGAAACAATTCCTGGTTTAAAGTCGAGGAAGGTGTGCATCAGGGCTGTATCCTTTCACTGTACCTCTTCAACCTCCATACAGAGCAAATAATCTGAGAATCTGGACTTTATGAAGAATAATGTGACATCATGATTGGAGGAAGATTCATTAACAACTTGCATTGTGCAGATGACACCATGCTCCTTGCTGAAAGTGAAGAGGATTTGAAATATTTACTGGTGAAGATCAAAGAACACAGTCTTCAGTATGGATTGTGCATCAACATCAACAACAACAAAAAATCCTTATACCCGTGTCAGTAAACAACTTCATAAAAATGGAGAAAAGATTGAGGTTGTCCAAGATTTTGCTTCGCTTGGTTCTACATCAACACCCATGGAAGCAGCAGTCAAGAAATAAAAAGATGCATTGCTTTGGGCAAAGCTGTTTCAAAAGATCTCTTTACCGTGTGGAAAAGTAAAGATGTCACATTGATGACACATCATATGGTTGTGAAAGCTGGACATGAAGTAAGGGAGACAGGAGAAGAATTGATGCTTTTGAACTATGATGCTGTTGATGAATATTAAATGTACTATGGACTGATGAAAGAACCAACAGATCCGTTCTAGAAGAAGTGCAATCAGGGTGCTCCTTGGAAGCAAGGATGGCTAGACTGAGTCTGACATATTTTTGGATAGGTATTCAGGAGGGACCAATCCTCAGAGAAGGACATTATGTTTGGTAGAGTGGTAGGTCACCAAAAAAACGTAAAACTCTCAACTAGATGGATTGACACAGTGTCTTCAACAGTGGGCTTAAATGTAAATAAGATTCTGTACCTGGCACAAAATTAGGAAATGTTTCATTCTTTTGTACATATGGTCCCGACTTGGGCCCAACTCAATGGCACCTAACAACAACAACCCCTGTTAATGGTTTTTCTACTTTGTTTCTGTGTATTCAACTTTGTCTTTTTTATATTTTACATATGAGTGAGATCATGTAGAATTCTTCTGTCTGGCTTATTTCATTTCGCAAATCAGGGTTTTAAAAAAGTTATTATAACTGTTCTGATTGAAATGTGTCTACTCTTTATTGCTCTGTAAGTATTCTATGGTAATTGTAAATGTTTTCCCCCTCACATTAACTCTGCCTTTTCAATGTAGGGAAGGTTTCTTATTTTACTGATTCTTCATAGAATCCTGATATAGTAGTAAAAAATGTTTTCACATTTCAATCAGAACAATTACTATAACTGTTTAAAAACTTTGATTTGTAAAAAAAAAAAAAAACAACTTTGATTTGTTATCTATGAACATAGTCAGAATATTTATAAAGCAGTTTTTGCCCATTGGAAAGAAAGACAAGTAGAAAAGTTATATCTGTTCTCCAGGAAAGAAATGATGATAATTGTAGGAACAGTTGTCAGTTTGAGCCCTAGAAGAAATTTCATAAGGACACCTGTCTGCTCTCCCAGTGTTCAGGAAAATATTTTGGGTGTGGTGCCAGGCGTTGGGTTGGAAAGGGCTTCCCAGGGGGGTCCAGTTATAGCTGCAGCGTTCAGGAGTGCTAGATGTTCCCAGTTACCAAAACACTGACTTGTCACCTGTGCCTTTTCAGATGGGTGAATGCCTCTGCTCTGGAATTTCCCCCAGCCCACCTGACCTCTCTCCCCCTCAGTAATAAAATGGAGTTCATGCTTGCCACTGGTGTTTATTGCTCTCACGATTACACATTAATCCATCCTGAATAATTACCTTACAACAACTTAGTTGTCCTAATTGTGTTGAGGCATCTAAGGAATTTGACAGTGCTGGTGGTAAGGTTAGCAGCTCATTATACCAACAGCACATACCATTAAGAAGCTTAAGCAGCTACAGCCTAATGCAGCAGAAATGTCATGGTTCAAAAATGAAATCATATCACCAACCATATCTTAATCCAGGTACAAAGTGCTATTTTTATAATGAGTAGAAGGAGTCATTCCCCTTGGGCTAGGGCATGGTTAAATTGAACACAGAAATGACATCGCCTGAGTTTGGTTGGGTATTTGACACATGTGTAATGTGCGTGGCGTCCTTAATAATGGGGAGAGTTATCTTGTGTCTTTTGCCATGAGAAGGAAAAGATAACAGGGTTAATTGAATTAAATGTAAATCATAGGATTGGACTTAAAAAAAAAAAAAAGTCCTATCTTTGAACTGGTACAGACAAGACCTGAAGGTGTCCAGCTTTTCCCCATGCATTGGCTCCACTGATACTGAAAGGACTACTAATTTGGGGGCTTCTGTGACCAAGAGGGGAGCCACGAAGCCTAGCATAGATTACAGTGGAACGGAAGTGAGGAGGGATTTACAGGCAGACATGTGGTCACACAGTTAAAATGGCGAGCCTCCAGGGGCCACAGATCCATGGGGTCTCGCTATTTCCCAGATCCATTTGCTCAGTAGGTAAAGGGATGGGGTATGGAAAGAAACCAGAAGGTGAGGCAGAATCCTGGGTCTAGTCCCGGCTCATTATTAACTTGCTCTGTGGCTTTGAACATGAAATGATTGCATTAGAAAAGCTGTAAAACATACGCAGACTTGAAACTTTTGAAAATAAATTGTAGAGTACTCTCTTTACGGAGCTGTAAGATACTGGGGGAACAACTGGTTCTGAGAACAGAGAGATCAGGATCTGAATCTTGGCTCTGAGGCTGACTTTTGGAATTGCCCAGGCAAGTTACTTACCTCTTAGGGATTCCATTTCCTCACTCTTAAATAATGACAGGTACCCATGAATTAATGAGATGATATTTCTAGTGCAACTAGATCATTGCCCAACATTTTAGTCTGTTTAGGCCGTTGTAACAAAATTCCATAGACTGGGCAGCTTAAATACCAGACATTTATTTCTCCCAGTGCTAGAGCCTGGAAGTCCAATATCCAGGTGCCAGCAGATTGGATTTCTAGTGAGCACTGGCTTCCTGGCTTACGGATGGCTGCCTTTTTACTGTGACCTTATATGACCTTTCCATCGTGTGTGTTTGTGGAGAGAGAAAGATCTTTCTTTCTTCCTTCTTTTTTCTTTCTACCTGCCTTCCTGCCTTTTCCTTCCCTCCTCCCTTTATTCCTTCCTACTTTCTTACCTTCCTTCCTCCCTCCTTTCTTCCTTCCCTCCTGTTCCTCCTCTTCCCTCCTGTACTTCTCCTCCTCTTCCTTTATCTTTTCCTCCTCCTATTGAAAAACAAAAATAAAGACTTTTCTTTTGCAATGGTGAGGATCAAACCCAGGGCCTTATACATACCAGGCAAGCATTCTCCCACTGAATCTTATATCCCTAGCCCCTGCCTTCCTCTTTTTATAAGGGCATTAATCCCATGATGAGGTCCCCACTAATCTAAACCCAATTACTTCCCAAAGACCCCATTTCCAAATTCTATCATGTTGGGAATTAGGGCCTCAATACATAAATTTGGGGTGCAGAGACATGTTAGGTCCATTAAGCCTAACTAACAGGAAATACTCAGTAAATAGTATAAATTATTATTATCTGTAAAATGGGTAGGTGAGATAACATGATCTCTAGAGTGTTTTCTAAGGACCCAGTTTCAATCCCCAGCACTGCAAAAGTGGGAGAAGGACATGGCAATCCACTCTTGAAGCAATCCCAAAACAATCAGCCATTGAAAACCCTATGAGGGTCGCCGTGAGTCAGACTCGACTGGATGGCACCTAACAACAAGAGTCTTTTCTAGCTTGTTGTTGTTGTTAGGTGCCGTTGAGTCGGTATCTGACTCATAGCGACCCTCATAGGGTTTTCAATGGCTGACTGTTTCGGGATTGCCAGGCCCTTCTCCCACTTTTGCGGTGCTAGGAGTTGAACTCAGGGCCTCAGAGACTGCAGCGCAGCGCTCTACCAACTGAGCTAAATCCCAGCTGCTTTTCTAGCTTAGAAAATACTTTTAATTAATGTTATTAGCAAACCCGTTGCTCTTAACACCATCTTCCTTACTTCAAACATTGCAGGAACATCATCCTCTTCCCCACTGCCTTGGAAACCCCTTCTGATTTCTTTGTAAATTAGCACCACCTTTTATCCAACGGTCCAGTCAAATGAAATATCTTTCTATCATCTAATTGGTGTCCTTCAAATTCATTCTTCTCCATACTGTCTGCCATGAGGAACTAATGTGTGGACAGCTATCATTCTTTCATTAGTTGTTGCAATTGCCTTTTGACTGGCTGCATGTCTTCCAAACTTGTACTTCTTCTGTTCTCCCATTGTGATCAATTAGATTAATATTTCCCCTGAGTGTCATGGGTACAAAATCTGGGAAGCATTAGCATCTAATCCAATGTGATCTTTGAACGTAAGTCAAATCATGTTTGTAACAGTCAGTAGCTCCTCATGTTGCTGTTTGAACCAATCAAAATTCCTTAATCTGCTAGATTAAATTCATGTTATGAGATTTAATCTACATTAGGCTCAGTGGGCTATCATGGGAAAATATTTTCCACATTCCTTTTACTCCTTTTTTAGCATGCCACCCACTTACCTTGAAGAAGTGAGCTTATAGAATTTTCCCACGCTGTAGAGAAAACCTTTCTGCCTCCAATTACACATGGAGCCAGAAAGGAGAAGAACAGAACGTGGGGGAGGGAAAAGAAACCCTCCTGCTTTCTGGCCCTCATGATTATGGGAGAGAGTATTTGTCAAAAGGGGAAGGAGAGGGAGGAGAGCCAGCAGCCAGTCCTAAGTCCCTGGGAGGGTGCGGCTGTGCTGGGCAGTGGACCACAGTGAGGGCCAAGGGGAGGGAGCTGTTGCCACAGCTGCCCCAGGGCGCGGCCCCAGGAATACATGGCAGCATGACCACTGCCTGAGGTTCATCTTCAGTTCCTGGGTGGGGCAGATGCCATGTCAGCCAGGGGGCCAACTGAGGCATAGCAAGGTCACTCTGTGGGAGAACCCCAAGATCAGGAGCCAAAGTGAGGTAGGTCCATCCTCGGAGCCCTTATGGTCTTGACTGAGGCAGGAGGACCTGATGCCATGTTCCACCGGCAAGGGCCACTTTGGAGCCATGGTGTGGGATCTGAGTGCCCCCGGGTCCCCGGAGACTGCAGACACATCAGTCACACCCCGTGCTTCCTGTGCACCTGGACAAGTTCGCAGGAAAGCAGCAGGGGAGAGGAAGCCGCCTCGGAGGCTGAGCATTTTTTCTTAATGGAGACTTGGCATTTCCTAAATGGCCTCTTTAAATTGTTGGACTGTATTATGCTCTGAACAAACTTGAACATTAGCGTAATGTGTGTTTCCTATTAACAAGCAGTTGGAGACTTAGGAAAGAGACCAAAATAAAGGAATTACATTTTTCTGCACATCTCAATTGGAATGTGTGAGACGTTTTGCAAACCTCCTGTGTTTGTAAAATTCAGGGAAGTGTAGGGGTACAAGATAACACATGATGCTCTCACTTCTCTCTCCCCACTTCTGCTTCTGTTAATGGAAGGCAACCTTCTGAGATTCCAAATTTTGGCATCTGATTGAATGATGCTTAGCTAATGCATATAAGACTGGAGTAGATTTGAATTGGGAATATGATTATGAGCTACATTTTGTACAAGTTTAGCTTGGTGTAACTATGCGTTACCAATCTCAAGGTAGATCTTGGAAGTTGAGGATATCTGTATGAACTTTAAGCAAGAGATTGGAGAGTCTTCAATATAAAAGTGGTGAGTGAAGCTGCTGTGAGGGAGAAGGTCTCCTGCAGCAAATAGCAGAAAGAGCTTATGTGGTTGGTGGGTACAAAGGGCCAGGGAACAAGATTGAGAAGAAGATGGTTAGTAAAATGACGAATGGAGAACAAGCAAGACAGTGTTCTAGAGACAAAAGAAGAGAGAATCTCAAGAAAGAGTCTATGATAGTCTGGGACAAATGAAGTAATTACTAATTCCTTCAGCAAGTATTAAACACTCTGTGTGTACCCTGTATGGTATTAGGCTCAGGGAGGCAAAGATTGAAAAGACGAAAACAACAAAGGTATTGGTAGGAAGTGTGGGATTTAGCCCTGAGGAAGGCACACAGTTCTCACCCCCTCATGGGATAAATGTTGTCACTGCCTGGTGCCTGAGCCCACTCCTCTCTCAGGTGGGACCTGGTTCTCTGGACAGCTCCACTCCTGCTTCACCCAAGGATTATCATCCAGAAGGAAGGAATCCCCCATACTTCTCTGTCCACTGGTTGTGCCACTGGGAAAGCATGTGGGACCAGATGTCACATTGCAGTGGCTAAGGAGGGGCAGACCTGCAGCCATAGCCCTGTGGATTCCTGTACAATGGATATGGCCTGTGCCATTCCACTGTGGTGTCTGATCTCTTCAGATCTTTGAAGCTAAGCAAGGTCTGGTTAGTACTTGGATGGGAGACCGCCTGGGAACACCAGAAGCTGTAGGCTTGGGAGACGGACCTGGCAACCCCCTCCCAAAAAACAATTGGCCATGGAAAACCCCATGAACAGCAGAGAAGCACTGACAATATTTCACCTGTTGTATGTAGGGTTGCTATGAGTCAGACACTGACTTGACGGCACCTAACAACAATAACAAGGAGGGGCTAGGTAGGAAGGACCCTCTTTCAAGAAAGTCTATGGAGAGAGGCAGAGAAACAACAGGGAAACAGGACTTCATATTGGGAAGAAGAGCTGTCTGAGGGGAAGAGAGGCCTGACTGTGTGTAAACTGAGAGGAATAAGCCCAGGGATTAACCGCATTCTTTCAGCAAACAGCTCTTCTGCAGCTATGCTATCGGGGAGGGGGAGGGGGTTATTAAGCCTGCTCTTGGGGGCTGCCGTTCTAGTTGGGGGAGACAGGCACACAGGAAACTGAGAACACACAGAAGAAGGTTCACATGGTGGGGAGGGGACCCCCGCCAGGGGGCCAGGCCCTCCCTGTGGTAGACAGTCGAACTGAGCCTCAGGGAGGAGCCGGGGGCAGCCGCGCGCGCGCACACACACGCAGCCCTCCATGCGGAGGCAAGAGTGGGCCTGGCGTGTCGGAGGGGAGGAGAGACCACGAGGAAGGTCGTACGTGAGGTGTGGCAGGGGACCGTGGACAGCCCGAGAGGATTTCCCAGGGCGAGGCAGAGGGCCTGGCCTGGCTGTCCTCACAGAGGGAGACATCTGGAGACTCTCAGGAAGGGCTGGCGCAGATCTGACCTTTCCTTTGAGGCGTGCTGGTTACTGCCGGAGAAAAGTCAGTCGGGGACAGGAAGAGGCCCAGGCAGGACAGGAGGCCATGCGGTGGGCAGGGCAGGAGCTGCTGACACCTGGACCAGCGCTCACGCCTGGCAGTGAAGGTGTGGGGACACTTGGTATATAATCCCATCAGGACTTCATGATGGGTTGGATGTAGGGTTGAAGGAAATGCTGGATTAGAACAAAGGGAAGGCATAGAAGGATGGGGGGGTGGTGGCAAAGGAGGCCTCTCGGCAAAGGAGGTGCTCAGAAAAGGCAGGGAGATGGGAGTGAGCACAGGAGGGTGGTGAGACCCGGAAGGGACGCTTTTGAGATTTAGGTGGGAAGGAATGTATAGACAGAGGCGTCCTGACACTCAGGCAGCCTCCTGAGCCTCTCTGAGCACCTGAGGGAATGTGAGCGCCAGAGCAGGTGGGGAGCCAGGACTGGGGTGTGGAGAGAGAGAGCGCGGTTTGAATGAGGGGACAGAGAAGTGTGGGGGATTCCTTCCTTCTGGATGATATTCCTTGGGTGAAGCAGGAGTGGAGCTATCCGGAGAGCCAGGTCCTGCCTGAGAGAGGAGTGGGCTCAGACGAGAGGCAGTGACAACATTTAGCCCATGTTGTTGTTGTTGTTGTTGGGTGCCATCGAGCCGGTATCCGACTCATAGCGACCCTCATAGGGTTTTCAATGGCTGACTGTTTCGGGATTGCCTTGGGAGTGGATTGCCAGGCCCTTCTCCCATTTTTGAGGTGCTGGGAATTGAACTCAGGACCTCAGAGACTGCAGCACAGTACTCTACCAACTGAGTTAAATCCCAGCCCTTTAGCCCATGAGGGGGTGAGAACTGTGACTTCTGAGGTCCTTGCTAACTCTGTGACTCATCGATTTGTTTTCCCCCTAAAATGAGAGGGTTGCCCTGACTCAGTGGGTCATCAACCTTTGCATCCATGAGAATCTCCCAGAGGGCTTGTTAAAAACCAGTTGTCGGGACCCAACCCCCAAGATTCTGGTTCAGTTGGACCAGCTGGGGCCTAAGAGTTTGCACTTTGTCTGAGGATTACATGTTGAGAACTAGTGACCTACAGATGATCTTGAATTTCTTTTCCCATGTAAAAAGTTCTTAATCTTCTTACCATAATCTTTTCAGCAAAGGGAAGTTTATACTTTCATGGCACTTGGATAGAATGGGGGAGGGAGGTGTTGTATTAATGAAACAGTTTTATGAGATCTTCAGATGAAAGAAACAAGTTATTTTAAGTATTATTTTAATATAGTATTATGCGGAAGGCCACAGTGTTGTAAGAAGAATGTGAGATATTCTACTTATTCAGTAAGGAGAAAATGTGCAAGAACTGTATTATAACAATTGCGTTACGGGCTTTACAGGGCCAATCATGGAAGCCCATCTCAAAACAAACCTTATTTATGTAAATTGGAGTCTGTGGAAGTTCCCAATGAGAAAAAGGAATTGTTAGACCAAAGCACTAAGTGAAAAGCATGAAACAAGTATTTTCTGTAGCTACCAAAAGAATTCTTCAGGTAAGAATTTTCAGTTACATTTTGTTGATGTCCCTTTCATGGTTAAAATGGCGTGGGGCCATGGCCTTAATTCATTTCTTTCTTGATCTCTGATATAAACATACTGGGTTGTTCTGTTGAGTTAAAGGCAATACATTAAGGAGAACAAGGGAAAATGGGGAATTCCAAATGGATAGTCAGCTCCTAGAGATCAGTTTTGCCTATAGCGCTCTTTATTCAGGAACATATGTTGGGTGAGGTCACTGTTTTAGGAGTTTCAGATATTATAGTTGTACAATGGACTATGTGGCATCTAATTTCTAAACGGATATACTACTTACTTTTACATACTATTTATTTATTTTAACCCGGATTTTAGAAATCGTTATTCCTAAGAGTTGCAATATGTTTTTTGAGAAGTAAAAGTTGCATCTAAGATGTAAAACTGTGCCCCTAATATATGACACATTATTTTATACTTCTTTAGTTTAAAAAATATCCTAATTCTGATTTAAACCACTTAAAAAGAGATGACTTTCTTTTTCTTGTAAAAGTCTCCTGCATTGATGATCTAACTTTTTGTCCTAGTGAGATATGACCCCTGTAAAATGTAAATTTTTACAAAAGAGAGTGAACATGGGGCTCTCGGCTGGCTTCTCACTGGCTGTGTAACAGAGTTAGAGTTTTGCCTTGTTTTTCACTGGCACAGCAGGGAGGAAGATGTGAGGACCGGTCTTGTCTTGGGAAGGAGGCTGATGGATCGTTTAAAGACCATCTGGAAAACTCATCCCTAGATAGCCTGTGGGTGTCCTGGGTGCCCAACGGCTGACAGGGCCTACCCTGTGTCTGCACAGGGACACAAAAGCAGCTAGTGCTGGGGTTACAGGGCTCTAAAACTAAGGGCTGTCTTTTTTCATGGTCTGGTTGATTTGTGACATTATCCAGTGGCTTTGTTTTAGAAGTTATATCATGTATCAGAAATGTACAACAAGACTCATCATGGCTATAATAAAATTCAGGCAGAAACAAGTGCTGGCTGGATATGGAGAAACTGGAACGCACATACTTTGTTGGCGGCATGTAACATGGCACAGCCACTTGGAAAGCAGTGTGGCAGCCCCTCACCTGGTTAACCATACTTGCCATGCAGCAGACGGGGCAGTTCCACTCCTCTTCTCTCTCCCTCACTCCCTCTCTCCATATGCTTTCAGCCTCTTCACACTAGAGCTCTGTGAGAGTCCAGGCCTCGTCTGTCTAGTTGCTCCTCTGTCTCCAACATATGGAATAGAGTTTAGCTACAGAAGTTGCTCAATATATGTTTAATAAATCAGTGAGGCATAGGCAGAGGGAGGTCATTTAGAGTATGTGCTCTAGAGTTACACTGTCCCGCTGTGAATTCTGACTCAACTCTTAACTGAGGGATCTTGCATTAATCACTCAGCCCCTTTGAGCCTCTGGCTGCTCATCTGTGAAATGGGGTAGTAGTAACACTTGGAGGAGTTTTGAACAACAAGCACTCAGCAAAAGCTTATTAAAAGCAAAGGAAACTTCTTTAACAAAACTTTATTAAGAATTGACTGCCCAATACCGTGTAATATGAGGCATCAGCTCTATAGATGAATAAGGTGTGGTCCCTCACCTCAATTTCATAAGGATGTTTCCCTAGTAGGGAAGAGATCTACAGGGGCCCCTCCAAAAGGCCAGGTCTGTGAGCAGTGCATCATAATGAATGTACATTTGCCAAACACGGTAGGAATCACAGCTTAGCAAAACTTTCAGTGCTCCCAAAGATGAGTGAAGGATACATGGTAATGTTGAAATGAGTTTATTTCTGTGAGATATTACATTATGTGTGAATATATGGATTCATGTATATTTCAAGTGGTCATCATGAGAAAAACTTATTTCATTGGAAAACAACAAAAATTATTAGATTGAACATAACTCTTATTCAAAAGTGCAATTTTATTGGTCTTCCCCTCTTCTTTTACGGTGTATTTGGTGGGAATATTTTCTCATTGGCTCTTGGATCCTGACTTGAGTAAGGCTCATGATTTGGGGGCTCACTCTTAGATCACTGCAGTCCTGGTAGGTTGTGATCATAGTGGTTCTATAAGGTTATGCTTATCTGCTTTCCTGCCATCCATCCTTCCTTCTCTCCCTCCTTTCCTTCCTCCTTCCCTTCCTTCATTCTTTCCTTCCTTCCTCCCTTCCATCTTTCCTTTGTTTTCCTTCTTATCTTTTCTATTCTTTTCTTCCCTTCTCTCCCCTCCTTTCCCCTCTGCTCACCTCTCCTTTTCCTTTTCTTTTTTCCTTTCCTTCCCTTTTCTTTCCTTTCCTTTCCTCCTTTCCTCTTCTCTCCTCTTCTCTCCCCTCCTCTCCTCTCCTTTTCTTTCCTTTCTTTTTTTTTTCTTCAACAGTGTCTGGCTGTGTACTCCAGGCTGGCCTGGACCTTGACATCATTCTACCTCAGCCTCTCGAGTGCTGGGATTACAAGCCTGTGCCACGGTACATGGCATGTTGTGCTTCTCTTAATTTAAGTTTCTCTTAGGCTTAAGTTCAAAAAACAATATAGTAAAGAATTTGCAGTTAAGAAACTCAGTGCCTTATGAGAAAACAAAAGAGATGGGAAACTGGGACTATGATTCAGTGTATTCTATCCTTCCATTTACCAACTCTAGCTAATGGTAATCAAATTAGGAAGAGCAATTAGAAAGAAAAAAAAAAGAAATACTTCAAGCTTCTGTAGGAGTTAGAAGATCACTTACAGCTGGGTAACTCTAGTTTTCTAGTTTTTTCCCAGAAAATTATGATGCTGTACAGAGTTTTTAAAATATGGTGCAAAATGGAATTGTTGAACAATCTGCTACTTTATGGTGCTCCTGAATGCCTGGGAAGCCACAGAGGGAGTGTATGCCCCCCTGATAGCCTGAAAATAGAGGAGAGTCCCATGGGAGGACAGGGTGGCAGCATGGGTGGAGCATGTTCCAATTCTTAGAAGATTGGTACTAGGAACTTAGGGAATCAGGGCTATGTTTTTACCAGCAAAATTGAAGAGAAAAGTAGTTGTAGAAAACAAGCTACAGCAAAGGTTATTGTTAAGAAAGTGACCATAACCATAAGATGTCTAAATAATGCTTTACTGTTGTTGTTGTTGTTGTTGTTGGTGGTGGTGGTGGTGGTGGTGTGTGTTCCTTTCTATAGTCCTGAGACCAGACAAAAGAGCCACATATCAGTGTTCTTCTTTCAACTGAAATAGTAGAGGTATTTTCACCATTATTCTGTTAAAACTGGGGGTTCAGTGCTTGCTGTTTGTATTTGAAGGTCCCAGAATTGGCTCTTATGTATAAAGCAAGACTAATTCTGGGTAAAGCCAAAAAAAGATCCAATTAAGTAGCAACCTTCTCATGATGAAAATTAATTTAGCATTTACAAATCCCCTATGCATGTTTTACATTTAATAAAATAAAAGAGTACACTAGGTAAAAAATTTGGAGCATCTTATGTATGTTAAACAAATGAGTTGTGAAAAGTTCCTTGTAATATTCTGTTTGTGGCCAGGAGCAATTCCTCTCCTCCTTTTCTAAGATCTTCAGTGAATTCATTTCACTTTGTAACACAGACCCTCGAGAAATTTGCCTCTTGCTGATCCCCCTGCCCTAGTTCAGTGCCCGTCTGGCTTCATGACCCTGAGTTGTTAATGCTGCTCTCCTAGGTTCCAGAATCGTCCCAGGAAATGTAGATAGGAATGCTTGAGAGGGAGGGAGTTCAGAGGAACCCTGACTGAAGGTATTCAATGGACTTAAGCCTTTCTCAGGTTCCCAAAGCCCTGTTGCGAGCTGCTACTGGAACGAAGTTGCGTGGCCTTTGCTCTGCCCCTGATGATGTCCTGCCAGTATCTGTCTAGCTGGTCCTGGCTCCTATCCTCTCAGCAAAGTGGAAAACAGCTTACAGCGTCAGGTTCCAGTGGTCTCCAGCATCCCTTCCAGGATCTATGAATGGCTTTATTACAAAACCCTCAGCTTCCATTTTACCTATTTTCTCAATTCCTACCTTATATACCTACTTTTCCAGTTATCCATAAATAATGTCTTATAATTCATGTATACTTCACCTACTTTTATAGCCTGCCAATTATCCATAAATAATGTCTTATAATTCATGTGCACTACACCTATTTTTATAGCCTGCAGCTGTGGTCCTCTGGCATCCGATCCCATCAGATCTCGGAAGCTAAGCAGGGTTGGGCCTGGATAGTGCTTGGATGGGAGACCGCCTGGGAACACCAGATGCTGTAGGCTTGGGAGAAGGACCTGGCAACCCACTCCCAATCAGTCTGTCACTGAAAACCCTATGAACAGCAGAGAAGCACTGACAGTAGTGTTTCACCTGTTGTACATAGGGTCGCTATGAGTCGGACACCGACTTGATGGCACCTAACAACAACAACAACAGCACCTATTCTTTGGTATTATGTTAAAGAAAATTCAGTGTTCTAGAAGTGGGGCAGAAGAGAACTTGTGATTAGAAATTTAGTGTTTAAAAACTACAGGCAAATAAATTCACAAAACTTATTTTAATTAACTTCTTAAAATAGGATTTGCTACTTTAAGAAATCCTTCGTTATTGCTAGATCTGTTCAGCAGATATTAATAACATATTATAACATAAGCATTCTTTGTTCTCCTTTTCTTTTTTTAACCTAAGACTTTAATAAAAATACAAAGCCTTTTGTTCTGCAGTTTCCTAGCGTGCTGTTAAATGGGCAGAGGCCCTAACATCTTATATCACAGCTACAATCCTCAAGGCTGCAGGACCCTTGTGCTATGTTGTAAATGCCTTTGAAATCAGGGCTGGATTTTATTTATCTTTGTAGTTTCTCTTGGCTCTTAACTTGTCACATAAATTATTAGAAGACAGATCTTTCTCATCACTGCTTTTTTTCTCCCCTTGGAAGATGATTTACAAAAAGTAGTAAGATGATTGCATATTTCCAAAGAGAAAAGTTTGTGTCGATTAGTTATTTGTTTCAATGATATGGACGGTTGAGAAAAAAAATAAGCGTAAAATCAGGGCAATCTTTCTAGATTCCTTTATAGCCTAAAAACACACACAAGGCCCCTTTTGTTTGAATGCTTTAGTTTGCTGCTGCCGTTCAGAGAACTCTTAAATCACAACTCCAGATTCCGTCATCATGGGCAAGTGTTCAAGGCCAGCAGCCTTTGCTCTTCTCTAAACTGAAGCTAGCTGCTTAATAGAAGGGAGTGATTGAAGACATACACGCGTGCGCGCGTGCGCACGCGCGCGCGCGCACACACACAGACACTGACGCCCTGCAAGCTCAGCTGGTGTTTTATGGCCTTTGCTGGTCTTTCTGGGAACAGGGAACTGGTGACCAGCCGGGTAACAGGTGATGTGTGCACCAGAGGCAGCCATGAGCTAGCTATTGTCAAAGAAAATAATACGATTGAGCTCATACCTACCTGGGTAGCAACATAATCATCACAGAGACGTGTGTGAATTAGGCAGAAATTCTTAGCCTTTTATATGTTGTTGTTGTTAGGTGCTGTGGAGTTGGTGTCTGACTCAGCAACCCTACATACAACAGGTGAAACACTATTGTCAGTGTTTCTCTGCTGTTCATAAAGTTTTCAATGGCGGATTGATTTTGGGGAGTGAGTTGCCAGTCCGTCTCCCAAGCCTGCAGCACCTGGGGTTCCCAGGCGGTCTCCCATCCAAGTACTAACCAGGCCCGACCCTGCTTAGTTTCCGAGATCTGATGGGATCGGATGCCACAGTGCTACAGCTGCAGGCAGCATTTTATATAAATTACTGTAATTGTTACTAGATTTTTCCAAAAAAGATGCTCGGGTTTTCATTCCTAATTAGTCCAGGATGTTGACGGTGAAACCCACCACCCCTTCTGTCTTTGTCTTTACCTCCCACCATCTAACTGCATTTACTTATGGAGTCTTTGGGATTCCCTGCTCTCGATGCCACTTCCCTAATGCTGCACTCCTGCTCACACGTTCCTGCCACACCCTGTATCCTCCATCCTCCCCGATGGCTCCACTAACCAGTGCCTTCATGCTGATCCTGCTTCACAGAACCAGATCGCCAAGGAGGGCAGCTGGCTGTAAAAGGTTGCAGAGTTTGGCTGTGGATCCCAACAGTGGGTAGGTAAGAGCTCACAGTCCCGTGTGAGGAGAAGCCAAAGTTCAGGGACAGCCACATGGGAATAAAAGGTATCCATCAAGGTTAAAGGTGGGCTCCCCTGACTTCTTAAGCTGTGATCAGCTGCACTGGGGGACAGCAGTGGGGAAGGACTTAGCCTGTCACATGCACTAGCATAACCCTCTGGCCGGTGCTTCTGCCCATTAACCCAAACACACTGGGCTTCTCAGCTGGTGCATCTGCAGGACACAGGATGTCATGGGCCTCTCCAACCCCTCCACTCAGTGTGGGGTTTGCCATGTATAAACAGCCTACGTAAATACAAATTCTAGGAGGTTACCCATATGCCAGTTTTGTCTGTAGATAGAAAAGTTCTCAGCATGTTCTCATGTGATGCTAATAGCCCTGTGTGGTTGGCATAGGGTCATCTCCATTTTATCAGTGAGTAAGTGGAGAGTCAGTGAGAAGGTGTGGCGTGGCTTAGATCCCACCCCTAGCTAATGGTCAGGCCAGATCCCTGACTCAGTCAAGAAAGCAGAGAGAGCCAGGGCTGGGGAAACAGTGAACTCAAGGTGGAAATGGGAGAAGAGCAGAGGGAAGAAGCTACCACGGGTGGGGGCGACAGAACAGGGCCGACAGAAGACCTGAAAGACAAACTTGTGTCTGTCTTCATTTTGTTGGAATGGCCTCCATTTATCCTCATCTCTGAAAGCATTCAAAAGCCGTGCACAAAGGTCACTTGTCGTGTCTGTCTAGCAGCCGTGGGGTCAGCAGACGCAAAAAGGATTACTCCACAGCAAGAGTTAGTGTCAGAGAGATGGAAGTGGGGACCAGTGCCTTCAGCTGCTGCCCCTGAGTGAGTGTCTTAAGCTCTTTTTGTTAGGCTTATATCATAACACTCATCATTCTTATGAATCACAGGAAAAGTGGGTTAAGGTATATTTTCTTGTGAGACACGGAAGGGTTATGTATTATTGATGTTAGCATGTTCTGCCCATTGCACATAGGCAGCACTGTGCCACATCTGCACATAGGCATGGTCTGTATGGCAGGGTCTATGTCCAAGGTCAGAGAGATAACAGAAGGGGGCTTTTAGGCTTGAAGAAATTCATAGGGCTAAAGTTTTCCCCAACAAGCAGCTGGAGCCTTCCCTGGCCACTTTTTCTTAGATTCTTCTCCAGCCATCCAACCATGCCTTCCATAACAATCACTTGGGCCCTTTGAATGTCTGCCTTTTCATCTCAGCAAGAATGATTAGCCACAATTTTTTTCCCCCACTATTGGGGAGTTGAACCCAGGGCCTCAGTCATGCTTTGGTTTTGCAAGTGCTCTACCACCAAACTGCATTCCCAGCCTGTATTAGCCACAGTTTTGAAAACCTGAAAAAAAATCTATCTTACTTTTGCACATCCCTTCTCCTAGTCTTCATTCTGGTTGTAGCATCAAATTCCATTTACAATGAACTTGAAGGGACCATAAAAATCCTTCAGCTGTACTGACATCTGGCATCAACTGTTGCTTCTCTGAGAGATCTCAGGAAGAGAAGCTTTTATTTCACTTGGAATAGGTGAGTTCTGTGTTTTTGTTTTTTGTTTTTTTGTTTGTTTATTTTTGTAATTGGGGGTTGAACCTAGGACCTAGCCTACCACTGGGCTGCACCCGTAGCACAGTTTTTATCTTTTATTTTGAGTTAATATCTCCCAAGTTACACAGGCTACCTCTGGCCTCAAATTCAGGATCCTTCTGCCTCCACTTCCTGAGATGCTAAGATTACATATGCGCACCACTACACCTGGCTCAAGTTCTGTTATTTTAATCTTAAAGTCACCTATAAACTATTCTACCATAAAATACTAAATATTGACCTGCTTCTCTGCTAATTCGGCTCTTTTCTCATTTTAAAACTAAAATGTGGTTTTTTTTAAATGTGACAAAAGTCTATTCTTAGATAAAATATTCTTGGCCCACTCTTAGAAATTAGAGAACAGTTATTCTTTTAAAGGATTTTTCCCTCTTGCTTTGTAACTCCTGGGTTCAGATCATTTTTCTGTAAGTAGAGTCAAGATTTACTGTAGTAAAAATGTCTCTAAGCCACAAAACAGTAGTTTTCAAACTTTTTAAGCTTCTTATTGTTGTTAACTGTTGTCAAGTTGGTATCCAACTCATAGAGACCCTACATACAACAGGGGAAACACTATTGTCAGTGCTTCTCTGCTGTTCATAGAGTTTTCAACGGCAGATTGATTTTTGGGAGTGGGTTGTCAGGTCCATCACCCAAGCCTACCAGTACCTGGTGTTCCCAGGCGGTGGTCTCCCATTCAAGTACTAACCAGGCCTAACCCTGCTTAGCTTCTGAGATTTGATGGGATCAGATGCCATAGGGCTACAGCTGCAGGCCTATTTTTAAGCTTAGGATGCTATTGTTGTTGTTGTTGTTATTGTTGTTGTTGTTAGGTGCTGTCGAGTCGGTATCCGACTCATAGCGACCCTCATGGGGTTTTCAATGGCTGACTGTTTCAGGATTGCCTTGGGAGTGGATTGCCAGGCCCTTCTTCCATTAGGGTGCCATTTTACTCTTAAAAATGATCGCGAAGCCAAAGAGTTTTATATGGATTATATTTACCAGTATTAGCCTGTAATAAAAATTAAAACTGAGAAAATTGTGAAATATTTATTTATAGTTTACTTAAAATAACAGTAATAATGTTAACTGAAATAACATTAAAAAATAAAATAAGTATGCCAACAAAAAGAATTTATGAGAGAATGGTATTCTTTCACACTTTTGCTAACGTCTACTATCTGGCTTAATAGAAGCCAGCTGGATTCTCATACCTGTTTCTGCATTCAGTCTGTTGCAGTATCACCTAGCACGTAGCCTCTGGAAAACTTCACTGCAAAAAACCAAGTATCGTCTTAGTATTATTAGGAAAATAATTGACTCTTGTGATGCACCTGAGAGGGTCTTAGGGACTATGATGGGTCCCCAAACCACTCTTTTATTATTTCTACACTCAGTCATCATGATGAGGCTTGGAGGAACCTGAAGAGGTCATTACTAATAGGCATGGTTACACTCATCACTTCAAAATGTTGATTATCAGGCTGGGTGCAGTGGTGCACCCCTATAACCCCAGCGGCTCTGGAGGCAGAGGCAGGAGGATCGCAAGTTTGAGACCAGAGGCAGTCTGTGTAACTTAGCAAGACCCTATCTCAAAAAGTTAAAAAAAAAAAAAAAAAAAAGGACTACAGGCACACCTTAGTCGTCCAGCACTTGTAAAAGCATGCAGGTGTGAGACCCTGGGTTCAACCCCCAGTACCACACACACACACAAAAAGTTGATTATCTACAGGTGTATCTATAGATTGACTTTTTGTGACTATGTCACAAAAATGCCACATTTCCTTGTCGCTTTTTAAAATAAATACAGTTATACATCACTAGAAGAGTCTAACATTTGGAGGAAAGCAATATAATAAAATGATTAAGTAGAACAGCTTTATGAAGTGTAAAAATATGATGTGCTCTGTGCTATCAAAAAAAAAATATGATGTGCTCTGTGCTATCATTCGTGTTGAAAATGAGATGGAGTGAACCAAAGATACTCTATAGACTTTCTAGAAGAATAGGAAACCAGTAATAGTGATTGCTTTTACATTGAGGACTAGGGAACAGAATACCTTGGATGGGAAACAATGGTTGTGACCCATTAATAGTTCATGATTTATGTTTTAATCAAATGCATGTATTAGTTTCTCAGCTAAATTATGTAGGTAATATAGGTGGACTCTTCCTTATCTGAAATTCCTGGGACCAGAAGGATTTAAGATTTTGGACTGTTTCTGATCTTATAATATTTGTATAGACTTTGGGGGCTGAGTATGCCATATTTGAAAATCTAAAATCTGAAATCTCCTCAAATTTGTCACATGCTCAAAAAGTTTCAGATTTTGAAGCATCTCAGACTTCAGATTTTGGGGTTATGGATGCTCAGCCTGAAATGACAAGAAAAAAGAACAAAGCCTTGAGAATCTGATGACTGATATGAGAATCTTAGTCTGCCATTTATTAGCCATCTAACCTTTGCCTAACTACTTCACCTCTGTAATCCCCATTTGCTTCAGCCATAAAATGGAATTATTGATAGCACCAAATTCATAAAATTGTGTGAGTATTAAATGAGAAAATGAAATAAATAGTATGTTGTTCCTGGCCCATAGAAGCATATGTGTTATTTATTATTGCTAATTATAATTATTATCACTCTATAAATCAAATGCTTATTTTGAAAGTAAATAATCATTTTTAAACTTTCCTTTTACTGGCTTATTCTGAATGTTCATTAGATAGATTGAATAATGCAATTAAAATTATCATCTGCCCACTGAGGTTTGTTCAAAAAGTCTAGATGATTCTACCAATTTTTGACTATGTCTTCTTATTTTCTGCCTAACATTGTTTGTACTAGAATTTCATAATCATGCCTTTCTACTCAAACCTATTTTTAGTCAACTTTAACACCGGGTCTTCTAGATCCTGGTCCTCATTGACCTTGTCTTTCCTTTGCCAAAGGGCAGAAAGCTTAGCTCAAAGTCAGCCAGTCTGAATTCGCCACCTACTTTATCTTTTTATGCTTGAATGTGTCTCATTGTGTCCTGTCATGTCTCTGTTGCATTTGGAATCATCTCTCTTTAGGAAACTTCTTATCGCTTGGAGTTTTCTCTTAACTGGGCTAAATGTGTAAGTTCCAGTGGCTTTGGTTTTGGTCCTGTGTACAACACCACCACATATTCGTCTACTCAATGCATTTACTCACTTCCAACTTAGCTTAATATCGATATGACTATTTATAGCACATTTGTGTCCTCTCACTTGGATTTGATCCTTGGTGTCACCTCACGGGTGCCCATCTAGCTCCAAATGCTTGTTCTCAGTGTGTAACAAATCTAAAGGTTCTCGTCTCAATCGTGTGGGTTTATATGAGAAGCAAATACTTGGCTTGATGAACAATAGTGAGCATAGAAGTACTCTATGATCTTATGTACTGATGCATGTAAAAAATGAAAGGTGATCAAAAATAGAGCAAATGTGCACCTGGCACAGTGGCGCACGCCTGTAATCCCAGCGGCTCGGGAGGCAGAGGCAGGAGGATCACAAGTTTGAGACCAGAGGCAGTCTGTGTAACTTAGCGAGACCCTGTCTCAAAAAGTAAAAAAAGGGCTGGGGGTGCAGCTCAGTGGTCCAGCACTTGCAGAGCATGCAAGCATGAGGCCCTGGGTTCAATCCCTAGTACTGAAAAAAAAAAAAAAAAAAAAGAGCAAATGTTTAAATTTTTAAAAAATTAGTTACTGTAAAAGACAAATTGTCATGACTTCCGCTCAATATCCTCCCCTGGCTTCAACCACCCCTATCCCTTTGTCCTTCCAGTTTCTGAAGTAGTTCTGGAAGTCCTCTTTTGTGAGTGTCTTTAGTTGTGCCACTGTGGCTTGCCTCAGTGTCCTGAATAGATTCAAAAGATTTACATTTCAGGGTCATTTTGACATTGGGGAGGAGCCAAAAGCCTCATGATGCCGGATCTGGTGAATAAGGGAGATGAGGGCACACTGTAACGTTCTTATTTGACAGAAATTGTGACGTGCACCAGAAGCAATGTGTGACAGGTAGTGTTGCCATGATCGAGGGTGAAACTAAAGACACTCACGAAGGGAATTCTGGAACTGTTTCAGAAAGTGGCAAGAATGGCGCTGGGCGCAGTGGCGCACGCCTGTAATCCCAGCAGCTGGGGAGGCGGAGGAGGGAGGATCATAAGTTCGAGACCAGAGGCAGTCTGCGGAATTTAGCAAGACCCTGTCTCAAAAAGTAAAAAAAAAAAAAAAAGGGCTAGGGGCACAGCTCAGTGGTCCAGCACTTGCAAAGCATGCAGGTGCGAGACCCTGGGTTCAACCCCCAGTACCGCAAGAAAAAAAAAAAAAGAAAAGTGGCAAAAATGGTGGAATGAGTGTGTTTGAAACCAGGGAGATTATTTTTGAGGGCAATTAATGGCAATGTGTCTTTTAGTGTAATAATTTTTTAAATTTAAAACTCATCATTTTTTTAATTTGCATTTCCTACATAGTAAACTCTAGCAGAAATAGATTGGCTTAAGACAGCATTCTATGAAGGGTGCTATTAACTAGATTTTGCCAGCATTTGTCAAGAGTTCATCTAGTCCAGATAGTTCTATAAAATAAGAGATGTGGCATTATTAGGAAGATAGAAGGGCTTATTGGGTATGAAATAGGAAATAAATGCACTTTCTATAGACCTGTGGGGCAGGGATTTAGCTCAGTGGTTAGAGCACTGCGCTGCAGTCTCTGAGGTCCTGAGTTCAATTCCCAGCACCACAAAAATGGGAGAAGGGCCTGGCAATCCACTCCCAAGGCAATCCCGAAACAGTCAGCCATTGAAAACCCTGTGAGGGTTGCTATGAGTCGGGTACCAACTTGACAGCACCTAACAACAACAACAACATAGACCTGTAGTAAACAAATTCTAATGGATTTACAGTGGGTTCAAATATCAATGTTCAGATCCCTTTTGATAAGGAGATGGTGATAAATCTCAGTAGCATGTCTAAGAAAACAGCCTCTATTTCAGTCTAGTCCAATAGTTGAGACACTATTGACATTTTGAGTTGATAATTCTATACAGTCAAGGGTCTTTCCAATGCTTTGTAGGGTGTTTAGTAGCATCACTGACTTGTACACCCTAGATGCCAGTAGCACCCCCTTAGTTGTGACCATCACAAATGTCTTCAGACCTTATCAAATGCCCTTTGGTGAACAAAACCACCCACTACTGAAACTCCTCATCTATTCTTTATAAATTTATAATGATGTAGCATAATTTTTGATTCACTAGTGAAATGGATACAAGAATGTTGGACTCAATTTCCTTCTTTAATTTTTTCTTTTCCTTTTTTCCCCTCCCCTCCCTCCCTCCCTTTCTCTCTCTCTCTCTCTCTCTCTCCCTCTCTCTCTCTCTCTCTCCTTTTTTCTTTCTCTTTCTTTCTTTTTCTTCTTTCTTTCTCGCTTCCCTTCCCTTCCCTTTATTTTATGTTTATTTTATTTTATTTCTTATTGGAGATTTAATCCAGGGCTGTGCGTATGCTACACAAACACTCTACTGCTGAGCTACATTTTCAGCCTTTTAAAATTTTTGTTTTGAGACAGTGTCTTGCTAAATTTCCCAGGCTAGCCTTGGACTTATGATGTAGCCCAGGCTAACTTCAAACTTGCAGTCTTCCTTCAGCTGGGATTATAGGCATGTAACAGCATGTGGCAATTTTTTCATTTTTCTGAGGATATTTTTATTACTTGTAACTTTTTCTTTTCATTGATTATTTTCATTCCTCTTACCATAATATAAACCTATATTTGATACTTAGTCTTTTTAATTGCTTATTATTATTAATACTATTAATCATTATCTCTTTTCCCCTGTAGATTCTAAGCATCATGAAGATAAAACAATTTTTTGGGACAGTGTATCTACTTGTTACCTGGTGGGTATTTAATAAATATTTGTGGAGAGAGCGAATAAATGGCATCTTATGCTTGAATCAAGTGGCAGTTTGTTAATTGTTGATCGAAGATTAGAATAAGAGTCAGAAGGTCTGGATTCTAGTCTTTGCTGTGCTGTGAGACTTTTGATAAGTCTTTTTACTTTACTGTCCTCATAGGTTAAAGGAGAACCCATGAAAGATCTTGTATTAGATTCCCAGGGCTACCATGCCCAAATGCCAAAGTACCAGGGGGCTTAAAACAGAAATTTAGTGTCTCACAATTTTGGAGACTGGAAATCAAAGTATCTGTAGGGCAGTGCTCCCTCTGAAACCTGTAGGGATAAACCCTTCCTCGCCTCTACTGACTTCTAGTAACGGCCAACAACCCTTGGGGTGTCTTAGCTTGGGGAGGCTGCACTCTGGTCTCTTCTGTTGTCATGAGTCCATCTTCCTCATGTGTCCCTGTGTCCACCTCTCCTTGTTTTACATGGACATGCGTCACGTTGGATTAGGAACCCTCCTGATGACCTTATTGTAGTTTGATTACATCTTTAAAAACTCTGTTCTTACAGTCATTCATACTCACATATCCTATGGGTTAGGAGTTCAACATATCTTTTTGGAGGATACAAAGTCAACTTATAACAGATCCTGCTCAGCCTTTAACTGCTTGAATATTGCTATTTCAGGCCTGTCTTTTCCTATTCTTCTTAAATTATTGGCCACAGTCAATATTGAGAACAGAAAGACAGTTTTAACTTAGTTTAGCATTTGGGTTCCTTGGAGGAAATGGCTTAAATCTAACAGTGCTGGAGGACTCTCTGGGGAGTGATTTTGCTGAACTGCCACCTACACTCCAGTGCTAACCATACTCCTTTGCATCTGTGCCTGGCCAGCACCAACCATGATTGTCAATAAGCCCTCAGAGAGCAATGATAGCAGACAATAGCAAGATCTGTGCTCATTGCTAGACTCCACAGTAGTCTGCAACAAGATCATTTAAACATTGATTATGGAAGAGTTGTTAGTTGTTGTTAGGTGCCGTCGAGTCAGTATCCGACTCATAGCGACCCTCATAGGGTTTTCAATGGCTGACTGTTTCGGGATTGCCTTGGGAGTGGATTGCCAGGCCCTTCTCCCATTTTTGCGGTGCTGGGAATTGAACTCAAGACCTCAGAGACTGCAGCGCAGCACTTTACCAACTGAGCTATTGCATGGTTAATGCTATGTGTCAACTTGACTAAGCCACCAAGTCCCAGACTGGTGAAATATTATTTCTGATGACCTTAACATTTGAATCAGTAGACTAAGGCAGATTGCCTTCCCCAGTATGGGTGGGCCTCCTTTCCATGGCTGAAAGTCAAAACAGAATAGAAGGCCAAGTCTCAAAGAATTCTCTGTCTTTGCCTGTCTTCATACTACTTTCTTCAGACCTAGACTCTGACTACGACTGATGTCACTGTTCTCTTGGTTCTCATGCCTTTGGACTTGACCTGTAATGTACATCATCAGTTCTCCTGGTTCTTAGGCTTCCGTATGGAGAGTGAATCTTCCTCATTGACTCCCAGTGGGCTGACTATTTTGTCACCTCAATACCTTCTAGGCAATTTCTCTACATGAAAATGTATATCAGTTATGTATGTACATAAGTATATTTGTTGTTGTTGTGTAAATCATATGTGTATAATCTCCTGTTGTTTGTTTCTTTGCATAACCCAGACCAATACAGTATGTATTGGTAATACAAAATGTTACCTGACTGAGTTAAGAATTGTAAAGCTAAAGGTGGACATAGTCTTGTCAGTAGCAGGTTATCACAGTGTTTAAAAGGTCGAGCTTTGTCAACAGATTGCCTGGATTTTAATTCCAACTCATTTATCATGTGGACTTAAGCAAGGTACTTAACCACACTAAACCCATTTGTAAAAAATAAATAAAATTATCTCTTTTGAAGAATTGCTTTGAGGATTAAATAACATAAACATGATATCAAAAGGTGTCAGTGAGACAGCGTGAAGAAGCTCTAACCAAAGGTGGGAAAACTTGAATTCAAGGAAAATAAGAATTGAGATACATTGAAACCTATAAAGTATGTTTAAACACACGACTTTGGAAATTCATATAATGAAAATAAGTAACAAGAAACTAGCTACCTTAAAAGACAAAAGGCAAAGACCTAATTCTCTATCTTACAAACTGCATATGAGAGGAAAAAGCAGCACTTATCCTGTCTTTCTCATGCAAGCTATACCATTGGGCTAGCTATACCAAACAGCAGATGAGAGGAAGAATCAGTTTGTAAAGTTATTCCATTTAATAAATAAAAGCAACATGATAGAGTAAAAACATCACCATTTTGCATACCCCAAATGATAATAGATCTACTAGGCACTGAGCATCAGTAGCTGCTAACATTAAAGAAAAAAAAAAAAAAAAAAGCCCTGAAAACCAGATATTCCTCCTAGTACAAGACCCCATAGTCACTCAGAGTTTCCAAAGAGACCAGACCTGTTTCTGAATCTCATCAAGCTTCTGGATCCAGCTGCCAATTTGTAGGAAATGTGGAGGAGAGAGGAACGTGTTGAACTTTGCTGTGAATATGTAACAATATCCAGACTGGGGGATACTGATAAATTGTAAAGAAGAGGAAGGGAAACGGGAGGAAACCGTCCATTGTAGATTAAAAGATGGATAGGGCTAGAAAAAAAAAATGGGCAAAATGAAACTAAAGTACCTAGGCATGAAGGCTTGGATGAGAAGCCACATACAAATGGAGGAAGCGATTACTGTGCCAGTGGAGATGTGCCTGCTTTTACAGAGGGCATCTGTGATTAGCGTGGAACACAAGGGCTGCTGGGTCACCTGGCAGAGGTCTTTTCCTGGGGTGGTTTCAAGGCTATTTGTCTGTCAATATTCACTACACTTCATATTTATTTTGAGTAATCTCTTATAGCTGTTTCGTTGTTGTTGTTGTTGTTGTTGTTGTTGTTGTTGTTTTATTTGTGGCACTGGGGGTTGAACCCAGGGCCTCGCAATTGCATGCTCTGCAAGTGCTGGACCACTGAGCTGCACCCTTAGCCCATTTTTTTACTTTTTGAGACAGGGTCTCGCTAAGTTACACAGACTGTCTCTGGTCTTGAACTTGCGATCCTTCTGTCTCCACTTCCCGAGCCGCTGGGATTACAGGCGTGCGCCACTGAGCCCGGCTTAGCTGTTTTGTTTTAAAATACAGGGTCAGACAGCTCTCCACCACTGACCTCTCAGTCTAACCACCTGAGAGATGAGGCTTGGATGCAGAGGCCCTAAAGGCCTTCAGAGACGCATGCTGGCACCGTGTGGTCTGGGAGGGTGAGTTGGCACTCACCCATGGCTCACCCAGTTCTGTCCTCATGCTAGCTCCCTCTCATCCTTGGGGAGCTTCCACAAAATATGTGGAAACCCAAGCTTCAGGTACGCCCGGCTACACAGCCTCAACTTGGAGCCTGGGGAGCGTGTGCTCGCAGCCTGCTCACCTGGGTGGGGGTAGACCTACCGCAGGCACTGGGCGCAGGCTGGGGTCTGGGCAGTGATTTTGCTAGGACTGCTATAATAAAGTCCCATAACCAAAATGACTGAAACAGCATATTTATTATCTCTCGTTCAGGGAGCTAGAAGTCCCAATCAGGATGTCTACACGGTTGGCTCCTCCTTGGCCTGTGGATGGCCATCTTCTGTCTGCGTCTCTTCATATCAGCTTGCTTCTCCCTTTGTCTGTCTCTGTGTTCAAATGTCCTTGTTTAAAAGTAGGACATTTGTCCTATTGGATTAGGGCCCATCTAATGCCCTCACTTTGACTTGATAATATTTTTTAAAATGCTATTTCCAAACAAGGTCCCACTCTGAGGAACTGAAGGTCAGGACTTCAACATATCTTTAATTAGGGGACACAGGTCAATCTTTAACTATTGGCATTCTGGGATTCCAGCTGCTTGAAGCATGGTCTAGAAGGGTGGCATGGGTTCTTAGCCGACAGCTGTGCCACCCTGGTGTCCAGTCTCATCAGATCTCAGAAGCTAAACAGGGTTGGGCCTGGTTAGTCCTTAGGTGGGAGACCGCCTGGGAACACCAGGTGCTGTAGGCTTGGGAAAAGGACCCAGCAGCCCACTCCCAAAACAATCAGCCATGGGAAACCCTATGAATAGCAGAGAAGCGCTGACATAGTGTTGGGCAAGGCACAGTGTCGCATAGTGTTTTGTCTGTTGTACATAAGGTCACTATCTGTCAGATTCCACTCCATGGCACCTAACAACAAAACAACAACAAGAACAACAATACTGTTAGGGCCATAGATGCCATAGGCAGGGCCAGAGCCAGAGGAGGGCCACAAGAAGCCCCTGAGTGGTATGTCTATTCCAATGCACTCTACAAAATGGCACACATAATTATAAGTTGTGGAAACTCCGTCCTGCCCTTTTCTCTTAGCCCTCACCGTTTCAGAGCAAGGCAGCTCTATGACCTACCACCGGCAGCTACATCCCTTTGTCTGAGGGCTTTCTTTGGCTGAAGCAGACTGGTTCATGCCAGGGGATGAATAGTCCCCTGCGAGCAAACTTTGATCAATGCCTGCAGAGAGCTGGTATATAAATACCCCAGCTCCCTCACCCCTTGGGAGGGATAGTTCTGAGGAAAGGTAAATATGTGGGTCAAAATCAGACTTTCCTTGCTCATTTAAAACTTTTAATAAAAAAATACTCTTTTGTGTGTGTGTGTGTGTGTGTGTGTGTGTGTGTGTGTGTGTGTTTGTGTTTGTACTGGGCGTTGGACCCAGGGCCTCACGCTTGGATGCTTTGCAAGGGCTGGACCACTGAGCTGCACCCCCAGCCCATTTTTTTTTTTTACTTTTTGAGACAGGGTCTTGCTAAGTTGCGCAGATTGCCTCTGGTCTCAAGCTTGTGATCCTCTTGCCTCTGCCTCCCGAGCCGCTGGGATTACAGGCGTGTGCCACCACGCCCGGCTTGATACTTGTTTAATGTAGAAAAAATTAACATTGAACCGATGATATATGTCTGCATATGTGTAAGTATTATCAT
>VMDO01010764.1:0-70041 GCA_007922755.1 Pedetes capensis
ACCAGGAAAAGGGAATGATTATGCCCTTGGACTTTATCGTTGTTGCTCTTTGAGCAAAACTGTTTTCTCTTTGATGAAACCTAATTTCAGTAGAGACTTGAAGTTCATTGTAAAGGAATCTGGTTTTATTTTTTACTGACGAGTTTTGGGATACATATGTATTTTAGATCGTACGTAAATGTAAAAGATGCTCAAGTTTGCAAGCTGTTGTCACATGTTAAAAACTTTATAGAATGAAAGCCAGATTTTAAGAACAGTCTCTGAAAAGTAAATCAGCATTTTATGCTATAAAATGTTAGTGAGGTGTAATGTAAAATAGTGACGAAAAGCCATTCCTTGTTTATACTCTGCAGGCTTGGTTTTGAAACTTGAGATGTTATTATCCTAGGCACTGAATAATGATGAGGAATATAGCTAAGTAATTGGCATTTTAGTAATCCTAATGTTACTGTGTGCCTCCAGCTATAGCACTGTAGTGTTCTATCCCATCAGATTTCAGAAGCTAAACAGGGTTGGGCCTGATTAGTACTTGGATGGGAGACCACCTGGGAGCACCAGATACTGTAGGCTTGGGAGAAGCACCTGTCAACCCCCTCCCAAAAATCAATTTGCCATTGAAAACCCTATAAATAGCAGAGAAGTACTGAATAGTGTTTCGCCTGTTGTATGTAGGGTTGCTATGAGTTGGACACTGATTCGATAGCACCTAACATCAACAATGTTACTATGTGTTATTTAGCTAAATATCAGAATTAGTAACTCAGATATTAAGAGACCTAACCTATTTAAATCAGCTACTTTTAGGGGTATATTGATTTAAAAATAGTGATTTTTCTGGGTGTGGTACCTTTACACACCTGTAAGCCTTGTACTTGGGAGGCTGAGGCAGGAGGACTGATGCAAATTCAAAGCCAGCCTGGTCGACATAGCAAGTTCCAGACCAGCCTGGGCTACATAGAGAGACTTTATCTCAAAACAAAACAAAACAAAAGTAAAAATGTAAAAGTAGTGTTTGCTTCATTATAAGTGCTGGATAATTCATTAGTGGTGAGTAGTAGTAATAACAGTTTTTATTTATTAATTAGCTCTATTGGATCTGCTCATTCTGTGTTTCTTTAGCATTTGTGCCTGTGTTCCTCTTAGAAAGCATCATTTTTTGTGGTATATATACACAATGGAATTTTGTTCAGCCATAAAAGAGAATGAAATTACATAGGTCATTTGTAGGAAAAGGTATGGAACTGGAGATCATCATGTTAAGCAAAATAAGCCAGACGCAAAAAGACAGATATCACGTTTTCTCTCATATACAGAATTTAGATTAAAAAAAAAAAAAAGACATTAAAGTAGAGGAACTATGGAAGAAGAAGGGGACCAGTGGGAGAGATGGGGAGAAGGGAGGAGGACAAAGGGGATATCTGGAGATGAGTATGATCAACATACATTACATACATATATGAAAATATTATAACGGAGCCTCTTTATATAATTAATATATGCTAATTTTAAAAAGTCTTAAGAAAAAGAAAGTATCATTTAAGAACATATAAGAATAGCTATTGAAGCTAGGTGCTGTGGCTCACAATGGTAATCTAAAGCCACTCTTAAGGTTGTGGCTGGAGGATCATGAGTTTGAGGCCAGAGGCAGCCTGCACAATTTAGTGAGATCTTGTCTCAAAATAAGAAAGTAAAAATAGGGACTGGCTGTTAGCTTGGGGGTGGAACACACCTAGCATATGTGGGATGCTGAATTCAATCTCTAGTAGTGAAAAAAAAAGAGAAAAAATTAAAAAGAAAGAAAAACTGTTGAATTGAATCTCTTATTTTGAAATAAAATATTAAAAATTGAAGTTTACTTTTCATTCAAGAGAATTTATATTTCAGATACATAAATTTTTACTCTCCATAAAACCTGTTCTTACATACCTAAAAAATAACTTTTAACATTTTAATGGATTTACCAACTGAGTTTGGTTGTGGCAGCATATTTCTTATGGCAGATCTTTAAGAAATGTAGTGTTTTTGCATATGAATTTCTTCAGAAAATGTGGCATTTTATTACAGGTGTTAAGAAAGATCCATTTTTTGGTTTAAAGAGTAAGGGTAATTTTCTGTAGAAACTTGTCTGCTGTAATGCTTTAGTAAAATTTGACTGTTTCAATTGCATATAATTATGAAGCTGAATTTTATTTGTATGAATGTATAAACATTTATCGTTGCACATAAGCTTTTACATTCAGATATTCAAGTATAATAAATATTTTGTTGGGAGGTGAATTTTTCACTTAAAGACACTAACATTTTCTTTAAGATGAATAGTATGGTTCTTACTGAAACAGTTTTAATCTTCACAAGTATAAAGAATTGAAGTATCAAAAATTGGAAATCTGTGAGAAGAGCATTGTCTAGCCAGTCGCTGTGATGCACGCCTATAATCCCAGCAACTTGGGAGGTGGAGGAAGGAGGATCACAAGTTCAGGGCCAAATACAGCATATGCAACTTAATTGGGACCCTGTTTCAAGAAAAATAAAACTAAAAAGTGGCTTGAGGGTACAGCTCGTCATGGAGACTTTGGATGCGATACCCAGTAGTGAGGTGGTGGGGTAGCATTATTTTTTATTTAATTTAATCATTCTAGCAATTAGACTTTTTTCCCTTCAGTCTTTTATATTGGTATTATTAATAAATGCAAGCATTCTTATTTTTATACAGGGTACCAAGTATGGTGTCTTTGGAGGAGACAAAGTTATATACTGGACTTGAATATGGTATGTGAATCCTAATCCAAGTAAATCTATGTGGACTATTTTTGTCAATTACTCTATAAGGATAAAAAAAGAATCATTTTGTAGTTATGATTTTTATAGATTTTTTGATATATAGAATAAATCAGTTACACAATAATCATTTTTGCTATTTCTAGAGAAACTAGAAAATAATTATATAAAGAATAACCAGTAAAAGATAGAAATCAGGTCAGTAAATTTGAACACTTCTCTATGTGTAGAGGTAGGCTTTCCTATATCATAACTTTCATTTATGTTTAAATTCTTTTAGGACTAATATATTATACTTGATGTGAATGAGAATATTGTAACTCTAGTATTCTAATGCCTGCAGCCGTAGCCCTGTGGCATCTGATCCCGTCAGATCTCGGAAGCTAAGCAGGGTCGGGTCTGGTTAGTACCTGGATGGGAGACCGCCTGGGAACACCAGAAGCTGTAGGCTTGGGAGAAGGACCTGGCAACCCCCTCCCAAAAATCAATCTGCCATTGAAAACCCTATGAACAGCAGAGAAGCACTGATAATAGTGTTTCCCCTGTGGTACAGAGGGTCGCTATGAGTCGGATACCGACTTGACGGCACCTAACAACAACAACAACAACAGTATTCTAATAGTCTTTGTATGTTTCTATCACAGTGATTTAAATTTTATTTCTTTATCTTTTTGGTCTGGTGTTGGGGGTTGAACCCTAGGCCTCGTGCATGTTAGGCAAGTGTTCTACCATTTATCTACACCTCCAGCCCTTAAATTTTACATTAATATTCATATGAAACAAGAGCTGAAGATAGAACTCAGTAGTAGAGCATATGCTTAGCGTGTTCAGGACCCTGGGATCAATTCCCAGCATTGTTAAAAATAGCAGATTTTATGCGAAACATTTTATTGTGCTAATTTAGTGTTCTGACTTCAAATTTAATAGAAACTTAGCACATTTGCTTTTACTAGTAGATTAGCACTAGAATTAGTTACATGAATTTTATTGCTTAGGTGCAGTTGTTTGCTTGAGGGACTCGTAACTATTTAGAGAACCTCATATGTGTTTGTGGTCTCTAATTTAATGACTAGAACCTTTGAAATACTGGTGACCTTGGTTTTTATCTTCTCCTTACCTTCCCCATCTTCATGCCAAAAGTTTTACACGCTAGTCATTTTATTCTGTTTTAGTTTGAGACAGGGTTTCCTTCTTTTTCCACCTCTTTCTCTCCCTCTCCCCCCTTTTTTTCTTGTAGTGCTGGGGATTGAACCCAAGATCTAGGCAAGTACTCTACGTAGCACTGCGCTGCACCTCCACTCTCTTTTTAATTTTTATTTTGAGACATGTTCTCATTAAGTTGTGTAGGTTGCTTGTGGCCTCAACCCCAAGGGGCTGGGATTACAGGCATAGACAGGGTCTCTCTATGTAGCCTAGGCTGCCCTTGAACCTGCCACCCTCCTACTTCAGCTTCCCACATGCTGGGAATTACAAGTCATATGCCTTTATGCTTGGCTTAAGCTAGTCTTTAAATGATGGTTTTGGAAGTTTTTCTGTGTCATGTATACCTAGCCGCTGATCCTCCTGTGATAAACGTAGACCCATTTGTGTTTCCCGTGGGTACCATAACCCTTCTTAACATAATCTGTTAATATTAACTTCAGTAACCCGAGGAGCATTCAGTGTCTAAAATGTCTTGTTTGTTTGTTTGTTTTTCAAATAGATATATCCAGAGAGAATCACCGAGAAGCAATTGCTAGAGTCATAAGGAAACTTCTTAGTAAGTGTGTGTGTGTGTGTGTGTGTGTGTGTGTGTGTGTGTGTGTAGACTTATTTGTACTAATAAATGTTTAGGAATTTAAGTCTATATGTGTTTTTACTTAATATTTTTTATTCTAACTGATGAGAAATTGAGCAGTGTTTTTTTCTTTAAGTAATAAATTAGGCTTCTATAGTAATTTGAAATATTTTAATCTCCCGTTCAATTTTTTTCTCTCATTGTAGATCACATACTTGCTAATTCAGAAGATGATACCAAGTCATTATTTCTTATCATAAAGGTAAAATTTATAACTTTCTAGTTTTATAATTATTAATATGATTGGACTTAACTTGGTGACTTGTAAATAAATTTGAAATTCTTTGGCACAGATTATTGGAGACCTTTTGCAGTTCCAAGGATCTCATAAGCATGAATTTGACTCTCGATGGAAAAGTTTTAATTTAGTAAAGAAATCAATGGAAAATCGGGTCAGTATTTTTAGCTAAATGTCTGAATTAATATTTTTAAAAATATATATGAATTAATATTTTTTAAAGGATATATGATAGACCTGATTTGGAGATTATTTTTCATGTAGAGGAAGTTTCCTTATAAGTAAAAGTGGTAGAATTAGAAATGTTATATGAAGGCAAAAAACATCATGGTATAGATCAAATGGATCCTTGAAAAAATATATTTTACTTATGTAAAATCATCTTTCACTTTCCAGGATCATCACTGAGCCAGCCAGCCTGTCTGTCTGTCTGTCTGTCTGTCTGCCTTTCTTTCTTTCTTTCTTTCTTTCTTTCTTTCTTTCTTTCTTTCTGTTGGTAATGGGACTCAAATCCAGGGCCTTGCACATGTGAGGCTGGGATTTGGCTCAGTTGGTAGAGCGCTGCGCTGCAGTCTCTGAGGTCCTGAGTTCAATTCCCAGCACCGCACAAATGGGAGAAGGACCTGGCAATCCGCTCCCAAGGCAATCCCGAAACAGTCAGCCATTGAAAACCCTATGAGGGTCGCTATGAGTCGGATACCGACTCGACGGCAACCTAACAACAACAAGCACATGTGAGGCAAGTACTCTACCATTGAGCCACATCCCCAGGCCTCATCTCTGACTTTTAATGGGAATTTGGACAACAGCATTCAGGCTATCTTATAAGAACTTGAAGAAATTAATAGGAGCAATTTCCCACAGGCATGAACTTTATGTAAATTGGAGAAAAATATATCTTGTGCTATATGTGTGTCCCAGTAGACATCAGAGTAATCTTCTCTGGGATCATGAAGAAAGAGTACCCAAGTGAATGAGAAGCTGTTGTTCATAACAGTTTTTTACAGGGACTTTTATTCAGATTGAATCTGTAAAGGTTGTATGTTAATTGTGCTAGCTATTTTAGACAGAATAGGATATAAAGGGTCAGGGAGATATAAAACATGACATGGTTTAGGGATGTGTGGTAGGAATTAAACTTGTTAGTTGCCTTTGAGTCAGGTCCAACTCATAGAGGCCTGCATAGGGTTTTCAATGACTGCTTGTTTCAAGATTGCTTTGGGAGTAGATTGCCACGTTCTTCTCCCATTTTTGTGGTGCTGGGGATCCTCAGAGAGTGCGGAGCAGCACTCTACCAACTGAGCTAAACCCAAGCCAGGGGTTAAATAAGGTTGTTCATAGTTGTATTGTGAGAGAGTGTTTTTTGGTTTTATATTCCGCAATGGGAAGCCATAAAATGCTCTTAAGATAGATTTGAGTATTGGAAAGATGAGTATTCTTTTTATTAAATGATAGAAAACTCTGCCACCATTGTGAAAATTAAGTACTAACAAATTCCAAATGGAAATGGGGAGGACAGTTGAATAATTATTATAATCCAAGTGAAGAAAACAGCCTATCCAAGTCGCTGACTATAGTGTAGAGATAGGTATTTTGAAAAAGATGGAATTGTGGGGACTTTGATAGCTAATGTGATAAAAGGTATGAATGGGGAACAGTTTTTGAGGCCTAAGTGTTTGCCTGTGGTGACTGGGTAGATTGTCTGCATAAAAGCTGAAATAGTACTTTTTTAGAAATATGAAAGATTATATTCTATAATAAATACATGGAATTACTGTGAAACGCTGTTTATAAATGACATGGACTTCAACAATTCTCTCAAAAAGCTGTACTTTCAGCATTTAGCTGAATAAGAACCACCTCTGACTTCCCTGTGCATGGATCCATTATTAAACTGCCAGAGGAAAGCAGTTTGTTCGATGGGCTATTTCTGAAGGGTAAAGAGGGATGATTTTGCTATTAGCCATATAATAAATTAAGATGGTACATTTTGAAATGTAATCCTATTGGCTTTCGAATATATGAGATACCACCCAGCATTCACCAGCCCACTGTGGACGTTTTTTTAAATAAGTGTTCATTATGGGATTCAGAGAAATCCATTGCTGAGATCACTTAGGGAAAATATTGAAGTTTTTGCTACTTTGTTTTCTAGCTCCATGGGAAAAAACAACATATCAGAGCACTATTGATTGACAGAGTAATGTTGCAGCATGAGGTAAATATCTTTTTCAATCATGATAACCCTTTATTTTTCCAATACTGGGGGGTTAAACTTGGGGCCTTGCACATGCCAGACAAGCGCTTTACTACTGAGCTCTACCCTACCCACCTCTTTTTGAGACACGGTTTCACTGAGCTAAGTTGGAAAGGCTACCTATGGCCTCAAACTTGTGATCTGCCTGCCTGAACCTCTTGAGTACCTAGGATTACAGGTGTATACCACAGCATAGGCTCATGATGACTTTTTAAAAATGCCAGCTTTCTAGATGAACACTTATTTCTTCATAATTTAATAAACTTGTAGTCAACACTTTGAGAGCTGACTTACATTGTTTTCTTAGCTACGAACACTAACTGTTGAGGGTTGTGAGTACAAAAGAATACATCAGGATATGATCAGAGATCTTCTTCGATTATCTACAAGTTCATACAGTCAGGTAAGGCTCATCGAGTCAGGTAAGGCTTATCTAAATACATCTCACCCCACATTCTCATTTTATTACATGCAATCTAAATAATCTAGGAAGTCAGAGAACCAGAACTAAAATTTAGGCTCTCCCAATTTATATTGACATTGAAAACACCTTTCAAATTTCAAATACATTCAACTCTTTTTTTATAGTGGTTTTCTGTCTATAATTGCTTCTTTCTCTTTATTTAGATTTGAGAGATGGTGCTAGTATCATGTTGCTGCCACTTAAATAAGATTTTGGGTGCTACTGTATGAAGGCAACATAATTCCTTCTGTGCATTATGCTTGGGTTTTTAGGGAGCAGCTACCATGTGACTTGAAGGCTCATTCTTTGAGATAGTATAGGACCAAGAGATTATCTCTAAGCACACAGAACTAGAAAAAGTAAGAGATTCATGTATAACCAATTACCCTATGTTTGTAAAATAATTTTGTGTGTATGAACAGAAAATCTGACTCTTCTCATGAAGAGTAACTCAGTAAAATGTTTACTAGTCTAATGCTTACTTCTGGCTGTTACTAAACAAGTGCTTACTGGTTCCATTTGATCTCTCTTTCATCAAAAAAAGCCAGTGTACCTAAACTATGGATGTGGGTGGTGATAATGTGCTTTCATTTTGATAATCGTTTGCTCAATTTTTTAGGGTACATGCTTTGATATACTTTTCTGTTAATTGTGAAAATATTTAGATTATCATCAATATGTTTGTGATAATTGATTTAGGTATCTTGTGTAGTTGTCTACCATTTAATAAAAATCCTTTGTTTTTAATACTTTCTTCAGGTCAGAAATAAGGCTCAGCAAATATTTTTTGCTGCCTTGGGAGCATATAACTTCTGTTGCAGAGATATTATTCCCTTGGTATTGGAGTTCTTACGGCCTGATAGACAAGACGTCACACAACAGCAGTTCAAGGTATAGGTGTTTTTGTTTTACTGTGAAAAATTTCAAACACACAAATTGGAAGAATTCCATTATTCACATTCTATAGTCAAAATTTGGTTATATTTGCCTTATCACGTGTCTGTCCATCTGTCTTATCTTTTTAAGTATTATTTCAGTAGTGTTAGATATCAGTATAATTCATCTTTAAACAGGTATAGTCTTTTTTCCTCCCTAATTATTCAGTTATTTACCTGTGTTTGTCATCGGTGTTATCATGGAGAAAACACAGGATGCAGACTTCCCTGAGGAAAAACATTGAGCACTGGTGCCTAAATAGCCTGACAGACCCATGAAAGAGGGGAATGAAAGACCAAAAAGTTTAGTGTAGCAGAGCAAGCAGCATGAATGAAAGGCTTGAGATAGGAAGAAATATCGTAAGTTTGAGCAACTGGGTGTATGCTTAAGTAATTAGAGCAGAGAGGGAAGGAAATGACAAAAGAGAAAGCAAATACTACATCTCATAGGGTACAATAGAGTCTAGGTGAGATACATTGATAGCTTTAATGATCAGAGAGAAATGGGTTGTTTTTAAAGAAAAAATGGGTAGGATGTGGTAAATAAGCATGAGGGTACTAAAAAAACAGAGGTATCATTATTAAGCTTCTGGATTATACAACTGGTTATTGGGCACATCAGAGAGAGAATAGGAAGAATAGAAGGTGAATTAGTTTGTTTGGACATGTTTAATTTGTTTGGTTCCCATAAACTAAAAGGCAGTGTCCAGAAGGCAGTTAAGACATAAGATAGATGTCTCAGTTTAAAGGTGACTTTTCATATATGTTAATGATAATTAAAATCTTTGGTCATGGATTTGAGAGCCTAGGAGTAGGACAAGAGAAGAAGACCAAGGGTCACATACTAATTAGCTATTTTAGAGGCCAACTAGGGCTAGGCATGGTGGAATGTATGTGAAGTCTCCTACTTGGGAGGCTAAGACAGGAGGATCACTTGAGTCCAGAAGTTTGAGACCAGCATGGGCAATATGGTTAGACTCCAGTCATAAGCCAAAACAAAATGAAGAATTAGAAGCTAAGTAGAAGAGCAGACTGAAATGGGAGAGATCAGAAAGATATCATGAAATGAGAAGGAATCAGAAGGCAAGGAGAGATCTTTCTAAAGGAAAAACTCAGCAATGCTGCAATGCTATCTTTCTGAAGAAAATTAAGATGAGCACTGAACATGTTCCTTGAAGTTGGTTTGTAAGTCAGATGCTATAGCCCAGCTCGATTATTTGCTTTTGTAGGTAAAGTTTTATTAGAATACAAATATATCTATTGTTTTATTTATTGTGTATAGCTGCTTTCATGCTACTGTGGCAGAGATAAATAGTTGAGATATTTACCAAAAGGCCTACAATGTATTTTCTGGCCTCTTACAGAAAGTTTCCTGATACTTAGTGTTAAGTACATGTACATTAAGTTGAGTACTTTACATGTACAAGATCTAGGTCATTGGATAGTGTGTGGTTGACATTGTTGAGAAGATTTTCTGTGGACAAAATTAGAGATGGCAAGTGAGATCAAAATTGAAAAGTATGTATTACATCAGCAAAATTGAGGCTACCCAGTGAACTTAGGGAAAGCCTGTAGAGAGGAATGGTGTACAGGATGGTTAAGAATCCAGATGAGGAATCAAGCTAGAGTGAGTGTTCTGGAAATAACAAAATGTTTTGATGTGACTAGTTCTTTTTCATTGAAAAGAGATGCCTTAGAAAGAGTACCTGCTATCATGAGCATAATTCTTATTGGTTAGACTTTTCTGAGTAGAAACTACATAGTATAATTAACCAAGTTTTTTATATACTTAGTAAAATAGTTGACAACTGGTTGTTGACTACTATTTAATAAATTATTTCAAACCAAGCCAGGCACGGTGGTGCATGCCTATAATCCCAGCAGGTTGGGAGGCAGAGGCAGGAGGATCGCAAGTTCAAGACCAAAGGCAGTCTGCATAATTTAGCGAGACCCTGTCTCAAAAACTAAGAAAAGTGGGATGGGGGTGCAGCTCAGTGGTCCAGCACTTGCAAAGCATGCAAGGGCAAGGCCCTGGGTTCAACCCCCAGTACTGCAAAAAAAAAAAAAAAGAAAAAAAATTTATTTCAAACCTTAGGGTCTAAAATATTGAGGGGTACATTTCATGGCCTTTATGATATGGTAGAAGAAAATTAAAATGGAATCTGTGTTCTTATAAACACTTTTACCTTTCTATATTACATTATTGATAGCCTTTTTTTTTAGCAAACCCTATGTTAAATGACTTAGAGAAAATAGTAGGTACCACTTACTTAATTAAATGCCAAGTTCAGATTTTTAAAGTAACATGTTAAATGTCTAAACCAGTTTCACAAACCAGTATCAAGCATTTAAGTAATCAATGTAAATTTAAAAACACCATGTAAGTGCATTGGGTATAACTAAACTATGCTTCTTATTTTCCAAATAAATTAATTTTTTTTCTTGCAGGGTGCCTTGTATTGTCTCCTTGGAAATCACAGTGGTGTGTGCTTGGCAAACCTTCATGATTGGGATTGTATTGTACAGACTTGGCCAGCAATTGTTTCCTCAGGACTTAGCCAAGCAATGTCACTGGAAAAGCCATCAATAGTGAGACTATTTGATGATCTTGCAGAAAAGATTCATAGGCAATATGAAACAATTGGTTTGGACTTCACCGTAAGTAAACCATTTTTTCATTCAAATTTTAGTGGAAATACTGCCTTGTTAAAATGACTTTGGTTTTTCATTCTTTTTTTCAGAATAATAATCTTGTCCTTTGAATGTAATGATTTTTTTTTATAGACACTCATTTTCTCTTTCCATGTCATGATTTTAGTAATCATTGTTGTAGATAACAGGGTGAAATAATAGCAAGGCCAAGCATGTCCCAAAGAGAGCCAGACCATTTTCAACCAAAAGCCCATAACAGGTTAGCATTAAGGTATTTACCATTATTCCATCTGTGTCTATGGCACATTTTTCAAGGAGTTGGTTATATTTTAGGAGGTTAGCTATACTAGCCAGAGTTACAAAAGGTTGGCCACTGGACTCATTAGTGCAGAATATTAAAATTAGATGATTTGATGAATGAAATAGATAAGAATAAGCCAGGTGCTGTGTAATATTGTATCCCAGTGCCTTGGGAGGCTGAGGCAGGAAGATTATGAGTTTGAGGCCAGAGACAGCTTGTCCTGAGGTTCAGTCCCCTCAGGACCACAAAATTATTTCCTGAGGAAACAATTGCTGGTCAAGTCTGCACAATACAATCCCACTTATGAAGGTTTGCCAAACACATACCACTGTGGTTTCCAAGGAGACAATACAAAGCACCCTGCAGGGAAAAAAAATTTATTTATTTGGAAAAAAAGAAGCAGTTTAGTTTTAGCCAGTGCACCTACAGTGGTGTTTTTAAATTTACAACTTAGCGAGACCATGTCTCCAGATAAAAATTTTTATTTTATTTTAATTAATTTGTTTATTTTGTGGTACTGAGGGGATTGAACCCAGGGCCTCACACATATTTTTCAAGCACTCTTCCACTGAGCTGCACCTCTAGCCCATTTTTCTTACCTTTTATTTTAAGACAGGGCCTCACTAAGTTATGCAGGCTGACTTTGGCCTTGAATTTATGATCTTTCTGCCTCTACCTCCTAAGTTAGTGGGATTACCGGTGTGCGTGACCACACTCACCACTTACCTAATTTATCTAGCATGTGTGAGAAAGTACTGCCCCAAAACAAGAAAAAGAAAAAAGGTTGAAAGAATATAACATTGATTAGTACTCAAATGGAGAAGGGTAGCAGATCATCTAAGAACTTTTCAAATGCATATTTACACCCTGGCAGTATGTTAGTATGGATTTTAAAAAGGGGGGTGTAAGAGTAGTTGAATATCCCTTTTCCCTAAAGTGATTGATATGTGTCCTCCTCTGGTTTAAAAACCACTGCTTTAAATGAATCCCTTGCTATGTACAAATGTCATTAGGTTGTGCTTTATTTTAAAAAAATAAATCGAGACAATTCTTATACCATAAAATTTACCCTTTTTGGGGGGAGCGGAGCAGTATAGAGAATTGAGACAGGGTCTCATTGTGTAGCCTAGACTGGCTTGGAACTCACTATGTAGACCAAGCTTGACTTGAACTTGCTTTGATTCTCCTGCCCCAGCCTCCTGAATGCTGAGATGATAGGTGTACACCATCATACCCAGCTAAAATTCATCCTTTTAACATGTATAGTTATATACCTGCATTTTCACAAGAGTATGTTCACTGAGTTGTATAACTATTACCGTTCCAATTCCAGAAGATTTTGATCACCCAGAAAGAAACATTTTTTGTTTGTTTGCTTGTTTGTATTATAGTACTAGGGATTGAACCCAGGGCCTTATGTATGCTGGGCAAGTGCTCTAACCCTGAGCTACATCTCTAGCCCATTTTTATTTTTATTTTGAGACAAGATCTTGCTAAGTTGGCCAGGCAAGCCTCAACCTTGTGATCCTCCTACCTCAGTCTGCTGAGTAACTGGGATTACAGCCGTATACCACTGCATCAACTTTTGAAAAGACATCTTCTACACAGTAACATTACCCTTCACTCTTTACCTGTAGAAACCACTAATCTACTTTTTGTCTCTATGGCATAATTTGCCCATTAATAGACATTTCATATAAATGGGATCATAAAATGTATGGCCTTTTTCACTTAACTTAAAATTTTCAAGGTTTATCTGTATATTAGCATTTTTGTCACTGTGACAAATACCTGATGAGATCAACCTAAGGGAAATAAGATTTATTTTAGCTCAGTTTCAGAGATTTTAGTCCATGGTCCCTTAACCCTTTCACTTTGGGCCTGAGGTAAGGCAGGATATCATGGTGGTAGGAGCATGTGACAGAGAATACTTGTCATTTCATGGTAGCCAAGAAGCAGAAAGGAGTAACAAGAAGGGATCAGGACTAAGACATACCCTTCTAAGGCAAGCCTACAGCATTCTCCTTCCTACAAATGGCCCCCATCTTCCACAGTTCCATTACCTCTCAATAGTCCATTTAGATTTTGAATTCATCTTAAGGCATAGCTTTCATGATCCAATCACTTCCCCAAAGTCCTGCCTGCAAACACTGCCTCCACTGGGGACCAAGCCTTCAATACATGAGGGATTTTTGGGGGAATACTGCATATCCAAACCAAAGCAGTCCATATTGTAGTATGTATCACAACTATATTTTTTCCTGCTTTTTTTCTTTTTAATAAGATCCCAAAGTCCTGTGTTGCAATTGCACAATTACTTCAGCAATCAAAAAATCCTTCTGTTAACCAGACATTGCTTAGCCCAGAAAAAATTAAAGAAGGACTTAAACGCCAACAAGAAAAGAATGCTGATGCTCTAAGGTAACTAATGAATGATCTGCTGAGATAGATGATGTTATAGTTAGTAGGTTATTATGATTTTCTTATTGCTGTTTTTTATTTATTTATTTTTCCCCAGTGATGTTATTAGTAATTTTTAGTGTATAACATCTCATTATGACATTTCCATACATGCATTTCACTGTACATTGCTCATGTTCACCTCCTCCATTACCCTCTCATGATCCCCTTCTCCATCTCCTCTTTCCCCACCAATGGTCCCCCTTCTACTTGGATGTCTTGTTTGTGTATCTATCTATCTATCTATCTATCTCTCTATCTATCTCTCTATCTATCTATCTATCTATCTATCTATCTATCTATCTGTATCTGTCTACATCTTGATTTTACCTTAAGGGTAAAATATGAGATATTTCCTTTCCTTTCTCCCATTACTCTTTCTTCTTGCTCCTCTCCCTTTTCTTTAGTCTGTTATGTTTCCCTGCCTAGGCCTCTCCTATTGTCATGACCTATATGGTTTAAAATTGAATGTATATTGAAGTCTAACATCCACATATGAGAGAAAATGTGGGATAGTTTATCTTACTGGGTCTGGCTTATTTGGCTGAAAATGATGATCTTTAGTTCCATCCATTTTCCAGCAAAAGCCATAATTTTGTCCTTTATATCTGAATAAAAAACTCCATGGTATGTGTATATATATATATATGTATATATATATATATATATATGTATATGTGTGTGTATATATATATATATATATAATCATAACTTCCTTATTCATTCATATGTTAATGGATACCTAAGTTGAATTTCATGTCTTGGCTTATTGTGAATAATGCTGCAATAAACATGGATGAGCAGGTATCTCTCTATTATATTGACTTATATTCTTTTGGATATATTCCCAAGAACGGTATAGCTGGGTCATATGGTAGTTCTATTTTTAGTTTTTTGAAGAACTTCCAAACTGATTTCCATAGTGTCTACACTAACCTGCATTCCCATCAGCATTGTAGTTAGCATTCCTTTCTCCCCACATCCTCACCAACATTTGTTGTGGTTTGTTTTGTTGATGTTAGCCATTCTGACTGGGGTGAAATGGTATCATAATGTAGTTTTGATTTGCATTTCTGTGATGGCTAAGGATGCTGAAAATTTTTTGTATGATTGTTGACCATTTGCATTTTTCTTTTGAGAAGTCTCTTGTTTAGTTCTTTTGTCTATTTTTTGCTTAGAGACCTTGCTTTTTTGATGTTTAATTTTTCAAGCTCTTTATATATTCTAGATATTAATCCTGTCTGATGTATAACTGGCAAAGATTTTCTCTCATTCTATAGGCTATTACCTCTCTCTACTTTTTATGCCCTTTGCTGCAAAAGCTTTTTAATTTTATGCAATCCTGTTTGTCAATTCTTGCTGTCATTTCCTGTGCTATCAGGGTCTTATTCAGAAAATCCTTACTTATGCCTATGTCTTGAAGTCTTTTCCCTATGTTGTCTTCTAGCAGTTTCAAAGTTTCAGGTTTTAAATTAAGTTCTTTAATTTTGAACTTATTTTTATACAAAGTGAGAGGGAGGGAGCTAGTTTCAGTCTTCTGCATGAGGATATCCAGTTCTCCCAACTCTATTTGTTGAAGAGGCTGTCTTTTCTCCAACTTACGTTTTTGGCACTTTGTTAAATATCAGGTGGCTGTAGCTGCATGGGTTTATTTCTAGATCCTCTGTTGTGTTTCATTGGTTGACATGGCTTTTTGTGCCACTACCATGCAATATTTGTTACTATGGCTTTGTAGTAGTATTTGAAATCAGAGATTCTGATGCCATCTGTATCATTCTTTCTTCTTAGAATTGCTTTAGCAATTCGAGGTCTTTTGTACTTCCTTATGAATTTTAAGATTGCTTTATTTCTGTGAAGAATGTCATTGAAATTTTGATGCAGATTGCATTAATTCTGTAGATTGCTTTCAGTGATACAGTCGTCTTCACAATATTAATTGTTTCAATCCATAAGCTTTGGAGATCTTTCAACCTTCTGTTGTCTCCTAGGCTAGCCTTGAACTTTGGATCCTCTTGTCTCAGCCTCCCGAGTACGGGGGTTATAGGCACCCACCACTATGCCTGCTAACAGTTAGTAGATATTAAGTAACTCTTAAAATATAGATGTGAGGTTGGATTTTAGCTCATTTGGCAGAGAGCTGCTCTACACTCTCTGAAGACCCAGGTTCAATTCCCAGCACTGCAAAAATGGGAGAAGGACTTGGCAATCCATTCCCAAAGCATACTTGAAACAGTCAGCCATTGGAAACCCTATGAGGGCCACTGTGAGTTGGACCTGACTCAGTGGCACCTAACAACAGCAGCAACAAAATATAGATGTACCTTACTGCTTACTGATTTTTATATATTGACATCTGAGAAAATGCAGGAAAGTTATTGTTGTTAGGTGTCGCTGAGTCGGTACCCAACTCATAGCGACCCTCATAGGGTTTTCAATGGCTGACTGTTTCAGGATTGCCTTGGAAGTGGATTGCCAGGTCCTTCTCCCATTTTTGCTGTGCTGGGAATTGAACTCGGGACCTCAGAGACTGCAGCGCAGCGCTCTACCAACTGAGCCAAATCCCAGCCTGCAGAAAAGTTGGGAGATAATTATTTCCTTCCTTCTTTCTTCTTTTTAAAATTTGATTCTATTTTTATAATTATGTATTATTTATTTGTTTATTTTGACACAGAGACTGGCCTGGAACTAGAACTTGCTGTGTAGGATAGGCCTGCCCCTAAGTTATGTTAATCCTCCTGCCACAGCCTCTCTGGGACAGGGATGACAGATGTGTACCACCATGCCTGGCCCTAATTTTCACTTTTAGCCATAGAAATGGAAAAGACCATTATAAAAATAAGTTATTTTAGTACTGCATCATTTTCAGTGTGAATTTTATTTGATTCTTTTAAAGATAGTAATGTATCAGACACAATATAATTGGTACACATCAGTCATTAAATCCTAAATTCAATTTCAACACAGTTTGCTTCATAACTCCTAAAATTACTTTTTAATCAAATTTGGTGTCAGAATATTAATAAACCGGTTTTGGTTTTTTTTGGAACCAAGACAATTCAGTGATAACACTCAAGAAGGAGCCTTTCTAACTCAGTTCTGGCTTTGTTCTTAAAACAAGTATACAATTATGCTTAGTTACTGTTTTCTGAAATGTCTTTTTCTTTTCTTATTTTGGTTGGTTGGTGGGTTGGTTTGAGGCATGGTCCCACAATGTTGCCCAGACTGGTTTTGAACTCCTGCGCTCAAAGTCATCCTCTTGTTTCAACCTTTCAAATGCTGGAGCCACAGACGTGTACTACCACACCCAGCTTGTTTTCTAAAATGTCTTTATGAATAGTAAATTTTTATACCCAACCTAATACATTTCAGGTAGTCAACTTACCATAGATAGATCACTCCTAATTGATTACTGTTTGATTAAAGTCTGGTGGTAAGGAGGGGGAGGGGTAATTCAGCCAGAATTTGAATTTATATTACATTATTTGGTGTTTATCTTGGTATAATAGTAAAACAATACTTCATCTGAATTTTTTTAAAGGAACTATGAAAATTTGGTAAATACTTTACTAGATGGTGTGGAGCAAAGAAATTTGTGAGTACAAATTTTTTTTTTCTTACTCCAAACACATTCCTCTTAAATATTACAGAGGTTTTCTGCAATGGAAGTCTATTAATGATTGTGTTACAGAAATTCATACTCTCATTTTTGTGTTTAGAAGACTAAGAGGGGAAGGATTGGAGGAGAAGTCTGGGGTTAATGATAGAAGATGTGTTCTTGACATTAGACCTGTTTGAGTTCTTGAGAAACCTAAAATGTGTTTCAAATATGATTTCATTTTTAAAAGATGATTTTATGAGTAATATGCTTTTACTCTCTTTTTAAGGCCCTGGAAATTCGAACATATAGGCATTGGGCTTCTTTCTCTACTCTTGAGAGATGACCGAGTGCTACCTCTTCGTGCAATACGTTTTTTTGTTGAGAATCTCAACCATGATGCAATTGTAGTTCGAAAGGTAGATACTTTATTTCAGTTACTATCATGGGTTTGAGGATATTTACCTCACCAGAAATCTTTACATTTTTCACAAACATTACATATCTTTATAAATATCTTGAAGTATATCGATTTGAAATCTCTTATTGGTTTAGAGAGAATAATTCATTGAACAAATACATGAGGGCGTGTTCAGGCATTGTGCATTTCAACACTATAGATATAGAAGGGAATATGTGTATAGGCTTCTGGGAGAGATTGAAAAAGTTAGAAAATTGGACATACAGTGTTTCAAGAGGGGATAAAATCTAGAAGTATAACTTTTTGGTTTTGTTCAAAGTATTAGAAGTGATCTATAAGGAGGCTGCTGACCTTGTCTGATACATTGAAGGAAAACCCTTAAAAAGATTCCCAAAGCTGATATGTGAAGAATTAGCAGGTGTTGGTTTAGCAAAGAATAGGTCAAAGTTGTTTCAGCAGAGACTAACACAGTTAATGGTTCAAGAGTGGGAGCTACTAATAACTTCTTCCCAGTAAGGTTTAGCATACCACAGGTATCTTACCAGCTGTCAGTGGTGGTGGTTTTTGAAAGAAATGCAACACAGCTTCTGCTATGGGTAAAGTAGTCATCATTTAAGAGATTTAAAAATTTTATTATGTCTGTTACCTGTTTTATAGATGGCTATCTCAGCTGTTGCTGGTATTCTTAAACAGCTAAAAAGAACCCACAAAAAGCTGACCATCAACCCTTATGAAATCAGTAAGTATAAACAAAAGTAATTAAAGGTGCTTTTCAGTAAAACTTAAATTTCCTTGAAATTCATAAATTATAGTTCTTGACTTCAAATATTCTGTGGATATTAACACAAAGTATGAAAATGTTATGAAGGAAATAGTTGTCTTAGTAAAAAGTAAGGATAAAGAAACGTAACAATAAGGATAAGAAATATTTATAGAAATAGATTCTTTATCTTTCCTTCCTTCTTCTTCCCCTCCTTTCTTTCCTACCTTTCTCCACCCTACCCCCACTCCCTGGATTTGTGCATACTAGAAAAGTGCTCTACCACTGAGCTGTACCTCCAGCCCTATTATCTTGTATATCTTCTTAATACATGTACCTTTTGTATATTTGGGGCAGATACAGCATCTGCTTCATATTATTTGGTTCACCCACTAAGCGATTATTGTTGTTGTTGTTGTTGTTGTTAGGTGCTGTCAAGTCGGTATCCGACTCATAGCGACCCTCATAGGGTTTTCAATGGCTGACTGTTTCAGGATTGCCTTGGGAGTGGATTGCCAGGCCCTTCTCCCATTTTTGTGGTGCTGGGAATTGAACTCGGGACCTCAGAGACTGCAGCGCAGGGCTCTACCAACTGAGCTAAATCCCAGGCCACTAAGCGATTATACTAGTTATTTATTATCCAGTTACATTTCAGAGACTTAAAATAACATTATCAGTTTGTTAAATGTGTTTCTTCTGGGTAGTAAGGTTAGAAGCAAATTTAATTTTTGTTCTTTATTGCAGTGGGTTTTTGTTTTGTTTTGTTTTTGTTTTCTTGGCAGTGCTAGAAATCAAACCCAGGGCCTTATGCATGCTAGGCAGGCACACAACTACTGAACTGTATCCCTAACTCTCACAATTTTTCAACTTTTTTCTGATAAATGATTCAATCTGAAATCAAAACATTGCATTTAGTTGCTATATCTCTTTATTTGTTGTTGTTGTTAGGTGCCATCGAGTCGGTATCCGACTCATAGCGACCCTCTGTACAACAGGGGAAACACTATTGTCAGTGCTTCTCTGCTGTTCATAGGGTTTTCAATGGCAGATTGATTTTTGGGAGGGGTTGCCAGGTCCTTCTCCCAAGCCTACAGCTTCTGGTGTTCCTAGGCAGTCTCCCATCCAGGTACTAACCAGGCCCGACCCTGCTTAGCTTCCGAGATCTGACGGGATTGAATGCCACAGGGCTACCGCTGCAGGCATCTCTTTATTTAGTCTCCTATAATGCAGTATTTAATGAGATTGGATCATAGATTAGGAAAGTTTAATTTTTTTTCTTTTGATGCAAAGGACTTCAGTGGAACAGTTGACAAAAGCTCATTAAGATATGTTGATAAAATAATATTTGTACAATATCTGTGTTAACTTTTTTATTTTCACCATTGTATTTTTGGTTATATAAAAGAATTCTTACATCTAAGAGATATACACAAAAATACCCTATGAGTACAGGGATGTTATGTGTACAGTTCCCACTAAAATTGTTCCAATAAATAAATGAGGGAGGGGGACAGAGAAGAGAGGGACAGAATGTGACAGTATACATGGTAATATGTAAAATATTAAGCGTATGAATAAAAAAATATGTGGGAATCATATATGTGAGTTTGAAGTTAATTCAAAACTAAAATGTTTTAACAAATCCTTTTAGTTTTGGTAAAAGTAATGAAGTGTGTTACTTCTCCCCTCAAATAACTAACATAATTTACTGGATAATTCCCACCTGTTCCTCTCTGGTTCACAATGCTTCCTTAATTTCTAGTCTGTATGTGGTCTTGTTTTCTTTTGTTTTTGTTCAGTGCTGTGGATCAAACCCAGGGTTGTTGTGCATACTAGGCCAGCACTTTACCACTGAGCTACCCCCCCTTCACTATGTGGTCTTTTTTGAGAGAATGTTAGTAGATTGTTTCTTGTTATAAAGAGTTAAACTCTTTATTATTTATTTATAATAAGAGGCAGCAGTGCATGCCTCTAATCCCAGCAACTCAGGAGGCAGGAGGATTGCAAGTTTGAGGCCAAAGGCAACCTGCATAACTTGGTAAGACCCTATCTCAAGATAAGAAAAAAAAAAACATTTTAAAATGGGCTGGGATTGCAGCCCACTGATAGAATACTTGCAAAATATTGTGTGAGGCCCTAGGTTCAATCCCAAGTACCACCCCCCCCCAAAAAAAAAGAGTTATACTTGTTCTGTTAATTGAAAGTTGAGAATAAATGTTGGATGAATGGTTTTAAATTAATCAAATGTGTTTATCTTTTCCTTAGGTGGATATGCTAAACCTACCCAAATTCTTTCTGGTGATAGGCCTGATAATCACTGGTTGCATTACGATAGCAAAAGTATACCAAGAACTAAAAAAGAATGGGAGTCAAGTTGTTTTGTTGAAAAAACTCACTGGGGGTACTACACCTGGCCAAAGTAAGTGGTAACTTACCATGCACCTTATCATTAAATAGCCTTTGATAAATTTCTTTTTATCATATTTGGATTTTAGGGAAGATTCAGAGGCACATTAAAGTTATTTTGGGGGATTATTTTCCTTCTTCCCTCTTCCTCTCTTTCTTTTGCTCCTGCCAATGCTGTGCCTCATTCCTGCCTCTTTGCTTATACTAAAATCCTTAGCCTTTCTTAATACCATCAATATGTGGCTAAGGAGGTTGTTAATAGCCACTCTAAATTATATTCCTATCTATTAGTAACACACATGCTTAAACAAGCCCAGAGAAATACTTGTCTCTCGTTATTGACTCCTGTAATTTATGTCATCAGGACACAGTGATCTGGTAGAGTTTAAGTCTGAGATTATTATTGACATACTCATATCCCCAAACTTTACATCTAGTTAGAGTTCATTAAAAGTGCTTTCTAATGCTTTCTGTCCCGTGAAGCTGTAATATTTTTTTCTGTGCATATTACAAATATAAACTCTTACTATATAGGAATATGGTTGTTTATGCTGGTGTGGAAGAGCAGCCTAAGCTTGGCAGAAGCAGGGAGGCTATGACAGAGGTAAGCATTCATTTCACCATGGTTTCAGATACATCTGATTTTTGGCCACTCATTTATTTCAGTCTCAGTTCAGATCTTTTTTCCAGGTTGGGTATTTCAGTATAGCGCTGAATAAATATGGGTGAATATGTACTAACTTCCCTTCACTACCTAGTGCCAGTTGACAGAAGTCTCAATATATCTAAGTTTTTTCTCAGCTTACTACTTCACTTAACACTACTTTGGGCATGGCTTCATGCCCATGAAAAATTGGGTTCAGGTTCTGGTGCAGGCTTAAAGATGTTAAAATTGAGAAGGTTCAGGTTTGGTTAAGGTTCAGGTTTTAAATCCTATGTGTGCAGAGCTTGCTTAGCCCCTGTCTGTCTGCTGCCACCCACTCTGCGCAAGAACATCCTGTCATGGATAAAAATGAGCTGGTGCTGAAGGCCAAACTGACCTGAGCAGGCTGACTGATGTGACATGGCAGATAACATGATGTCTGTAACTGAGCAAGGAGCTGAATTACCCATGTGGTTTTTATGTTGAACATTAGGGGAGCAGAGCCAGTTAACATTTAGGGGAGTTATCTCTTTTCTCTTGAGGTGGCTGGTGTGAGGACGTGGAATTTTTATACAAGTTATGAATGTTTGGTATAGGACTTTTGGTACGTTGTGGCGTCACAAGGACAATGTTAAAACTGCTTCCATATCTATTCAAGGAAAACTGCCCACATATCTCTTTGTCCTGGTCAATAATAAAAGGGGTAATTGGTTCCAGTCATAGGTACAGTTATTATTAAGGTTTGGAGCACTTACAAGGCTGTGGTACAAACAGATATCCCATGGATACTACATGCTGGAATCATGCACTTACATGAAGTAGTCAATCTCAATCTGCACACCTTTGACTATAGCTGCAGAAGTATTCCTTTGTGACCCAGTTTACTCTCACTAAGCATGGAAATTGTTCACATTCCATTATTTATAAAGTTACCTGCTGTTTGCTTTCTTTATTTTTGCTACACATTTTATTTGTATTTAAATGTTTTAGGCAACCTAAAGATGCAGTCAAAATGAATCACTTGGTTTTCATTATTTCATGTATACCAAGCACAGCAGTAAACAAAAAATCTCATGTATTTCAGGTTTTTTTTTTAAGGGTTTTTCTTTTGTAATTTTTCCTTTTGATACTTGCCTAACATATATGAGGTACAAAAAATAGTTAACAAGGAAGTAACTTGAGTTAATGGCTAGCTTTGTTTAATGTCTTTTGAAATTTTCATGAATAATCCAAAGATAAGAATACATGTATTAAGTTCATGTAAATGGAATAAAAGTTTTATGAATGGGTTTTTCAACTACTTTCTTTACAGCTTTTCATGTAAATTAGTCTGTTGGTTTTGAAACTTTTCTAAAGAAAATTGTACATTCTTGGAAATTTATTCCTTATTATTTTTTTTTTTTTGGCAGCAAATGGGCTTTTACCAATTTTAAGTACAGTTTATCATAATAACAAATACTACTATTATAACTACCATTCTCAACATGTTCATATTCCCCCTGTCTCTCCCTTCCAAAACAAAGAATTTTTTTCCTCAGGGAGGGGAAGATTGATTGGAAAAAAATAATATGTTCCATTTAAAATTTTGATGTCTGGCGTTTTCTAGTTTAGGAAGCCAGTGTTCTTGCCCATCATTGGGTAGTGTTAATTTTAAGTTCTGTGCTTCCAAATCACTTTGATAATAATGTATTGATACTTTAATAGCCTGCCTTCAGTTTTGATCCTTTATTCTTTCTATTGGTCAGGTGCACAAGATTATCTTCCATTTTTAGCCTTCTGTCTTGTTCCCAGCCTTTCCTACTTGGCTGTGTGCTTGGGAAAAGGCTGCATGTTTTCTGGCTCCTGTCAGTGTCTAAGATACCCTACTTCTTTTGCTTATTTCCCACAAACTATTTCCCTTATCTTCTTCCTCCCTGCCCCGCCCTGCCCCCCCACACACTGGGGGTTGAACCTAGGGCTTCATGCTTGCATGCTTTGCAAGTGCTGGACCACTGAGCTGCACCCCCGGCCCACTTTTCTACTTTTTTTGAGACAGGGTCTTGCCAAATTACACATACTGCCTCTGGTCTCAAACTTGTGCGATCCTCCTGCCTCTGCCTCCCGAGCCTCTGGGATTACAGGCATGTGCCACTGCGCCTGGCTCCCTCATCCTCTTTATTGTGGCAGACCTCTTCTTAGTTGATGAAATTGTGTTTCTCTCTATAAAGCCTACCTATCCTGAATGGTCTGTGATTGCCTGCCTTTAAAATTCTTCCTCTTACTCTCTTCTCTAAATAGTGATGGGGCTAAGTTATACCCCAAGCTGATCCTACAGAGTATTTCCTCAGTATTTACAGAAAACACCAAATAAAAATGCCATTTTAAAAGAGGTATATATTTTTTTCTCCCTTTTAGAATGTAAGCTCCTTGAGCAGGGACAATGTTTCTGTATGTTCTGTTGTGTAAGTGTTTAATAAATATTGATGATGAGAGGCAGTGAATATCGTGTTGATAAGGGTAAGAATCTAAAATCCCAGACATCTTTCTTGTTTTATTATGATCTGATTAATTTGAGAACTACTGGCCCTTTTGGACAATCGTCCCAAATATTACATTCAAATAAAAGTCCACTGGAAGCCTTTGAGGGTCCTAATTTCCAGAAGAAAAATCTCATGCATTTGGGACACCATAATACATCTTCATTCACAGTTCTTTTATCTTAATTTTCTCCTGACCCCTGAGCCAAATGGATGAAACAATCATTTTTAAGTCAAGGAGAATTAAGGTAGTAAGTAGACTGAAAGTGGAGTCTCAGTCCATTCAAGTATATTACAAATAAAATCTGAAACTTGTCACATTTGTCTATTGGCTTATTTATATGCATTTTTCATTGATAAACTAGTTTGGCTCTGAAATAAATTATGATACTTCACTAATATTAGCTATTAACTTAATATTTTCTACTAGTAGTGCCCATTAGATGAAGGAATGTTTCCAACCTGAGATTTTTTTTTCCTTTGGAATTTAAATAATAAATTTCTTCTTAACTGAAAAAATTGCTACATGTAGATATCAGGGCGTCAACTTGAACCTGAACCTGAACCCGAACCCAAACCCAGTGAAAAATGGGCTCAGGTTCAGCTTCTAATTTTTTTCCTTTTATCATTAGCCATTCTATTACACATATAACTTGGAAAAAAATCCATCTATTTGTATATCAGATTAAAAATTTAAACCCACACCCTCTGTTTCATCCTATTGAACTGCACACGAACCTGAACCCAATTTTTCATTGGTTTCAAGCCCTGCTTTTGGGTACTACTGCTTTATATAGTTAGCTGCTAGCTTTTTTTATTAGTTCAGTTTGATACAAACTTCTTAAAAGCAAAAAGTAATGAGTAATTTTGAGGGTTTTATTACATATAAAGGATGGACACACAGGAAATAGATATTTGTAGTTTTAAGTCAAAATTTAATTGATCTTCATTGATCTTACATTTTATCACTTCAAAAGTTGAGGGCTTTTAAGTTTACCTCAAGTTAATGGTGTAAATTTCCTGATTCTAAATAGTTATTTTAATTTATGGTGTTATACAAATAGAGAAATGGTTTTTTGGAGTTTGTCTTGTAGTTGGGAATTTTTATAAATTTTACACTGGGTGGCACAAAAGCATTACACCTTCATTTCCTAAGCAGAATATTTGGTCATTTTATTTCACAGTATGAGAAATGGGATCCACACTTGAAGATGGAAAGGAAAGACTTAGTCATTCATAAGGATTTAGCATTTTTAGGGGGAGATTTGGGTTCTGGAAAGCATTATAGTTTCTGTGAGGATTAAAAGCTCTTTAGAACAAAATAACAGCCTTCTGTTGAATTAAAATCTTATAATTTTATTTTAACTTTTTCAGAGTCATGTTTTAAAATTATTTTTAATCCTGAATGTTCTTTTTTTTAACTTTATAGGCAGAACAGATTATATTTGATCATTTTTCCGATCCTAAATTTGTTGAACAGTTAATTACTTTTCTATCTTTAGAAGACAGAAAAGGAAAAGATAAGTTTAATCCCCGACGATTTTGCCTCTTTAAGGTAACTATATTATTTATATGTAGTGACTGTCCAGTTTATATGTTCATAACTTAAATATTGGATTGAAGTTTGAGTTTAGCAATTTGTCAATCAAAAATGGCATTGGAATTTGCATTGATCATACTGATCTTGCCTTAAAGCCAAGACTGTATAAAAAAGTCAAACTTTTTGGTATTTAATGTGTGTGATTCACACTAGAAGCAAAATAACAAATTTAAAAAGCTGTGCATTAAAATAGTTATAATTATTACTGAAATACCAAAATATTCATTTGCTTTCTTGAGATACGATATTTTAAACTCAGAAGGTTATAGAGCTGGGCACAGTGGCGTATGCCTGTAACCCCAGCAACTCGGGTGATGGAGCTAGGAGGATCACAAGCTCAAGGCCGGAGGCAGCCTGTATAATGAAGCAAGACTCTGACTCAAAATAAAAAAGAAAAATAGGCCAGAAGTGCAGCCCAGTGGGAGAGCACTTGCAAAGTGTGTGCAAAGCCCTGGACCACTGCAATTTAAAAAAAAAAAGAAAAAAGAAAAGGTTATTAATGTTTATTTATATTTTAACATGATATAAAATGGCAATATTCTTACCATTTTAACTTACAGACATTAAAGCAATTCAGTTCTAAAGGCGAGATCAGTGGGAATCTTTAAGGACAGTAATGCAGAAAATAATTACAAATATAATTGAGATGATAGCCATTTGAGTACTGAATTACTTTCTTTTTGTAGGGTATATTTAGAAATTTTGATGATGCCTTTCTGCCAGTTCTGAAGCCCCATTTAGAGCGTTTGGTTGCAGATTCTCATGAAAGTACCCAGCGATGTGTTGCAGAAATTATAGCTGGCTTAATCAGAGGTTCTAAGCATTGGACATTTGAAAAGGTGATGTAAATAAAGTACATTCTCTGTTAAAGATACACTGTCTATTTATGTAGCAATCCCTGTCACATTTGCAATACTAATACTTAAAATATGATGTGTTCCATTTCATAACATGTGCCAAACATGTATCCATTGTTTTTTAGTAAATGTCACAGACTCATCTAAAGGCAGTATTCAGTGTCTCCAAAAATGTGAATTATTTGCCGATGTGATGGGTGTGTGGAAGCAAAATATATCATGTTTGAAAAAGAAGAATTCTAGTTTCTCTAGAAAAAGAATACAATGGTGGAACTCTTGCTACATATCACTGGACCACATCAGCTGGCTGATACTGCACATGGTTTCTCCCTTCATGCAGCCTCTCATCACATCCTTGCTCATAGGTTCTTTGATAGCTACATTACTTGTCTAGTCTTGTAGACAACTTGAATTTGAACTCCTTTTTCAAAATGTCACTCTTTTTAATGGAAAGATTTAGTTTTACATCCCTGCCCTAAGGTTGGTTTGTTAGCACTAGTCTGAAAATAAGCTGGTCAAATGTCAGGAATGCCTAAATATATAAGGTAAGCAAGTATTTTCTCAAAGAGAAGGCACAGATACACTTTTGGCCAGCTTTTAAGAGGACTGTGAACACTTTTGCATATAAGAAACCATGTTAAACATATCCTTATTATCCTGTCATTAGAGCCACTTTTGAGTTACTTGCTTTCCAAAACACATCCCACTTCCCCTTTTTCTTTTTCTTCTTCTTTAAATCTACTCTTGGTTCTTTCGATGGACATTTTACCCCAAACCCTCCCTTCCCAATTGTCCTTTTTAAATTAAAGTCCATGGATGTGCAGCCTGACCATCACTTCAGAGGTTTTAAAAAAAGATCTCAAACTGATTTGCGTACTCATTAAACTTTATAAAACATACACACATATATTCACAGTGTATGTACAACTGAACTGTTTAAATTTAAAAGGTAACTATATAATCTAAGACTTGAATTTAAAGATTATACCAAAGCTAACTCCTAAATTATGTTAAAAAGCCATTGCCACTAACTGGATATAGTGGCATATACTTGTGATCCCAGCGACTCGGGAGGCAGAGGCAGGAGGATCACAAGTTCAAGGTCAGAGGCAGCCTGTGAAACTTCTTGTTGTTAGGTGCTCTCAAGTTGGGTCTGACTGATATCGACCCTCATAGGGTTTCAATGGCAGATTGCTTTTCAGGATTGCTTTGGGAGTGGATTGCCATGTCCTTCTCCCATTTTGGTGGTGCTGGGGATTGAACCTGGGTCCTAAGAGAGTGCAGAGTGGCACTCTACCAAGCTAAACTCCAGCCCAACTCAAGATTTAAAAATAAATAGATAAATAAATAAATAAATTGCCTCTTAACATTCAGTCAAGTGACTTTAAGCATGCAAAGCTTAAAACTGAGATTTTGCTTTAGCATAGTGTACTTACTATGTTAATTAAAACTTTAAAAAGAGAACTGAGAAGTAGGAGAGATTTTATAAGGAGCCATATAAAATTTTCTCTCTTTTTCTGAATAATATTTTTTGGGAAAAATTGACCTGTACTTGGCTCTGTATGATGATAAGTGGTGAAGTACTTTCTTGGATTGTTTGGATGCTCTAAAAAATAATTCAAATGATTTATCAGTTTTTATGTGTGTACATTTCCAGGAAAAGAGGTATTTTAAGAAAAATGTTCTGAGTGTCATTAACTTTTACCTCTGTGCTTCATTTTGACTAGGTGGAGAAGCTTTGGGAACTTCTGTGCCCTCTGCTTAGAACAGCCCTATCCAATATTACAGTAGAAACTTACAATGACTGGGGAACTTGTATAGCAACATCTTGTGTAAGATTTCTTGCTTCTTTCTTTGTCTCACTTATCTTTTTAAATTGTTTGATACCTTGTCTCAAGTTGTAGGAAATCTCATTAAACCTGTTGAATCTTGAAATTTTGTTCATGTTATCATCATTTTACATGATTAAAGATAGTACTTTTTCAGCTCTTCCAATAAGCCTTGAGTGTAATGCTAAATGATTTTGATATTTTCTCTGCCATAGTAGTGCATTTTAAAATGAAGTGACAAGTCAGTTCATATGTTTGGAAATGCCACCTAATACAACATTATAGATACTATTTTTAACACCAAGTATGTCCATAGCTCATAATTTAAGGACGACAACCCATTTAGCTAACAGTTTTTTCACTATTAACATGTTATGATTACATTTGGTTTTGACTTATTTATTGATTTTAGTTTCATTTTCTTCCCATATGCTTACATATATGTTTAATATAACTAGCTATGATTTATATATAGAATTACAGGTCGGATGTTTAATTATTACCTTATGTCTTATGTCACAGGAAAGCAGAGATCCCCGGAAGCTTCATTGGCTTTTTGAGCTGCTGTTGGAATCACCATTGAGTGGTGAAGGAGGATCCTTTGTGGATGCATGGTAAATAAAAAGAAAACCAAGATTCTGTGTTAACTGATGTATAGATAGAAATGAGTTGCTAGGCATGGTGGTGCATACCTTTAATTCCAGCACTCGGTAGACTGAGGCAGGAGGATCGTGAGTTCAAGGACAGCCTGGACTACATAGCAAGACTCTGTCTCAAAACAAACAAACACACAAAACAAGAAAGGGAAATAAATTGTCTATACTCCCAAATGATAGATGAAGTGATTACTTTCTTCTGGAAGATGATGTGACCCATTTCACTACAATGTGTAGGACTAGTTATTTCTCATTTGGGAGCAAGTAGGAGAAATGTAAGCAATCTGAGCAATTCCAATGTAAGCTAGATTCAGTCTTTTCTACTATCAAATCTTTTATTGGGATTGCTTCTTACATTTTGACACTATTGACTTATCACATCTCATTTTTACTCTTTCCTGTAAAACACATAAAGAAGAGGGCTACGGATTTAGCTCAGTGGCAGAGTACTTGCCTAACATGCACAAATTCAGTCCCCAGCACCTCAAAAAAAAAAAAAAAAGTTATAAAGAAGAGAGTAATCATTTCAAGGGGTAAGATTGTGTACATGGCACAGAATTGGGGAGTGTTCCGTTCTGCTGTACATAGGGTCACTATTAGTCAGACCTGACTCAATAGCACCAAAATGAAGCTGAAGAAGGGTAGTGGGCAATAAAAGGAAATCTGGAAAATCCTCTTATAAGAGGTACTCTGTTAATTAATGAGATAATTTGAAATCTGATTCTTAAAGTTTGTCAGTAAAAGCTGGGCGTGGTGGTGCATGCCTGAAATCCAAGAGGCTGAAACAGGAGGATGGACACAAGTTAAGTCAGTAACTATTGTTAACTCTGTGGGGTTTTTTGTTGTTGTTATTTTAATTGTATACTGTTGGAGGTAAATGTGAATATAGAAGAAAATGATGTAGAAAAAAGTGAAATCTTCATAAAGATACTGTTTTAAATTGTAGATGTTTTATTAAGTGAGAAAATGGAAAAAAACATTGAGTGAAATATAGGCATTGATTATACTGTCAGTATATAAAGACAGAAAGAGACTTTAATGCTTCTGTCCTTAAATTTTAGTCGACTCTACGTACTCCAAGGTGGACTTGCCCAGCAAGAATGGAGAGTGCCTGAGCTTTTGCACAGACTACTGAAGTACTTGGAACCCAAACTCACACAGGTTTACAAAAATGTCAGGGAAAGAATAGGGAGGTAGGTACAGTTTTCTCTATGTTTTGTTATACCTCTTGAGTTCTTTCTGGTAAATTTTAATATCTAATAGTACATGCTGGTTATGTTGCCAGTGAGTTTTGTTGTATCTTATTCAAATTTTGTTTAGTATTGTGTTGTGAAAAACAAGACAAGACATTGAATATAAACTAGGAAGGCAGTGTGCCCAGAAGTTAGAGGTGAATAATCACCACACCCAGGTTTAATACTTCAGAATTACATGTCTCCTTTTTACAAGCAGGGGCAATCTGAGACCCTCTCCAGGAATTATCTTGGGAAATTTACTTTGATTGGGTCATTACTTTTGAACTTTGGGTTTTTAAAATTAATTTGTTTATTTTATTTTGATCTTCAGTTTTAATGGTAATTTGGAACTGCTTCTTACTGTTATGTGTTTTATTTAACAGTGTGCTGACCTACATATTCATGATAGATGTTTCTTTGCCAAATACTGCACCAACAGTATCCCCTCGTATCCCTGAGTTTACTGCTCGAATCCTAGAGAAATTAAAGCCCCTAATGGATGTGGATGAAGAAATTCAGAACCATGTTATGGAAGAAAATGGAATTGGTGAAGAAGATGAACGAACTCAGGGCATCAAACTCCTAAAAACCAGTGAGTTGCTAACATGAGTAGAAATTCACTTGAAAACTGACTTCTGTGGAGTTTTTTCCCCCACTCTCTTTTTATTGTGGTAAAATAGTATATAGTATGATACATTCTATTTTATTTTATGGTATTTTCAGTACTAGGGGGCTGAACCCAGGACCTTGCATGTATTCTGCAAGTGCTGTACCACTGAACTGCACCCTCAGCCCCCCTTTTAATTTTTTTTAATCTTGAGATAGGGTCGCACTAAGTTAGGTTGCCTCTGGCCTCAAACCCCCAGTCTTCCTATCTTTGCCTCCCAAGTTACTGGAATTACAGGCATGCGTCACCACACCTGACCTTATTTTAACCATTTCTAAGTGTACAGTTCATTGACATTATATTCACATTGATGTGCAAATATCACCACCATCCATCTCCAGAATTCTCTTCATCATGCAAACTGAAATTCTGCCCATTTCACAATAACTTCTCATTCTTCTTCCCCTTTCTCCTCCCCTTAATGGCCACCATTCTACTTTCTGTATCTGTGAATTTGTCTATTCTAGGTAGTTTATATCAGTCAAATCATATAACACTGGGTCTTTTTTGTCTGACATACTTCGCTTTGCATAGTATTTCATTAGTATGCTTAATCCATGTTGTACCATGAATAAGAAAGCATTTGCTACTACATTTTCTTTATGCATTCATCTTGTTTGTGGACTTTTTTTTTCTACCTTTTTACTGTATGAATAATGCTACCTTGAACATTGATAAGTATCTGAGCCCTTGCTTTCAGTTGTTTTGCTTATATACCTAAAAGTGGCAGTCACTGCACCATGTGATAAATCTGTGCTTGATTTTTTTAGGACAGTTTTGCTATATAGCCCAGGCTAGCCTTCAACTCATATCAATACTCCTGCCTTAGCCTTCTGGGTGCTGAGATTATAGGTGTACACCAAAATGTGCAGTTCTCTGCTTAGCATTTTGAAGTGCTACCACTGTTTTACATTCCAGTTATCAGATTCACAATGGTTCCCGTTTTCTCACATCCTTTTTCTTCTTTGTTTTTTTTTTTTTCTTTCTTTTCTTTTTTTTATAGCTTTCTTATGGGGTGTGAAAATTGATCTTGTGGTTTTGATTTGGATTTACTTAATGATAAGTCAGGGCTGGGATTTAGCTCAGTTGCTCTGCAGTCTATGAGATCCCAAGTTGGATTCCCAGCACCGTAAAAATGGGAGAAGGACATGACAATCCACCCCCAAAGCAATTCTGAAACAGTCAGCCATTGAAAACCCTATGAGGGTTGTTATGAGTCAGACATGACTCAATGGCATCTAACAACAACAACAACAGTGCTAAGTAATGTTGAACATCTTTTTGTATGTTTATGGGGCCTTTAGAATATTTTCTTTGAAGAAATGTGAACTCAAGCTCTTTGTCCAGTTTTGAATTAAGTGATGTTTTGTTGCTGCTGAGTTAGAGTTTTTCCTATGTTCTGGATATCATCAATACTTTATTGGATAGTTGATTTATGAATATTTGCTCATATGAGTTTACTTACCACTCCTAAGATTGTCCTTTGAGCAAAGGTTCAGTCTTGATGGACTTCAATTTATCTATTTTTTCTTTTGTTTCCTTGGAAAGCATTGCTAAACCAAATGTCATAATCTTTTTTCCTTTACGTTATCTTCAAATTTTTTATAGTTTTGGCTCTTATATTAGGGTCTTTAATCCATGCTGAGTTAGTTTCTATATATGATGTAAAGTAGGGATTTAACTTCATTCTTTTGCATGTGGATATCCCTTTTTTTTTTTTTTTTTTTTACATGTGGATATCCATTTTTTTTTGCTTTTAGATATCCATTTTTACCAGTACCATTTCTTAAAAAGACTGTCTTTTCTCTGTTGAATAGTCTTGGCACACTTGATTGCCTGTTACATTGTGAGGATTTGTTTCTGGATTCTGCATACTACTCCATGCTATTTATACCTGTCCTTATGTCTTTACCACTATGTTGATTACTATAGCTATATTGATACCAAGTTTTAAAATCAATAGGTATGGGTCCTCCAACTTTTTCAAGATTGTTTTGGCTATTCAGGGTATCCTGTTGTTTTTATATCTAAAACTTTTTCAAGGTTCTAGATATCAACCACATAGTCATTGTTTTAGCTGCCTTAGAATCATTACACTTGATTTTAGCCAAAAGACCTAGAAGCAATAGCTATCCTTGAATTACTGAAGACTAGTTTAGGTACTTAATAGACTTAATAATTTGCAGATTCTTTCTTAGGTGTAGCCTCACTACACTGGGTTGGTTCGTAGCCTTTATCATAGGTCCTGTTACCCTGCTGATCAATCAATGTCTTATTTATGAAGTATTACAAGTGATCTTTTTCATAACATTAAAGAGCCTTCAGAGTGACTATTTGACATTAGCATTATAATTCTTTGTGGTCTCTAACCTGATAGCAATGACTGATTCTGCATGTTTATTTCCAAATAGTATTGAAATGGCTTATGGCAAGTGCAGGAAGATCCTTTTCTACAGCAGTCACAGAGCAACTTCAGCTCTTGCCTTTGTTTTTTAAGGTAAGATTATGGTCAAAATGAAGAGTGTGTTCCCTTCTGACTTTCAAGAAGAATTTATGGTCATTATCTGATGGTTGATACGTTTTTTTAAGACAGTGTATGATTTTTTATTGGATCTCGAAGAATTAGAATAGTCACAGGAAAATTATTAGGGGATAATAGTTTGATAGTTGTTGAAATAATCCTTTTAGTATTAAATGAATGAGAGCAGGATCTTAAGATGCATGAAAGTTTTCTAGACAGAACATTATTTCAGTGATCGTCAATTCTTGGGGAATAGCAGTTTAGGAAAAATATTAATAGTTAGAAAAAAAGCCATAATGAAGTTTTTGAATATATCCATTTCTGACCTTTTGCCATGTTATTCCTTATATAGATGTTATAATTTAATATCCAGTTTACTCTATAATTGTTTGGTTTATTTACAGTTATTCTCCAGTTAGACAATGAGAGACGGAGAACATAGTGGTTAACAATATGAACTCTGGAGCCAGGCTGCCTAGATTCAAACTTGGTTCCATGATGAACTATGTAACCATGGCTAGAAATTCAGCTCCTTAGAACTTGTTTTTCCTCATCTGCAAAAATGGGACTAATAGCAATCACTTACCTCCTAAGGATATTGTGAGGATTGAGTTAACATATATCTTTCATTATTAAAATTAAGGAGTTCTGTGACTGTTCAATAACAGGAATACCATGTCATCTGAATTTTCTATTCCCTGCATTGCTATTAGCAAATAGCAAGAGTTCAGATTAAATAGGATAGTGTACTAATCTGTTGGATTCTAAACTGATAAAGTTAAGGGGTGCCTGCATGTGCCAAGTGCTTAGAACCATGTCAGGCACAAGGTAAGCACTGTAGAAGTGTTCTTATTCAGGAACGACCAGGTACTTCAGTGGTAAAGCACTTGCCTAGTGTGCATGAGGCCTTGGGTTTGATCCCCAGCACTACCAAAAATACTTCTTGTTCATCAATGGTACAGTGAACATCTTCTGCATAATATATATTTGGCACTTTGCATGTAGGTTTGTAAGATAAACCACCAGAAGTGAAAGCACTGGGTCAATTTCTGTTAATGCATTGTTGTAAGAAGCACGATATTTTGGCAATTTTATTTAAAATGTTATTTATCCTCTCCATATAAATCAGTTTTGTGTCTACCACGATGAACAAGATCAAGAAACTTGAAATATACATTTTCTATTCTGATCTTAGAGTCTCTGCATTGCTCAAAATTAAGGGAAGAGATTCTCCAACCAAAAAATATTTAACAGAGCCCCACATTTGGGGCTTACAGAGCCGTCATTTAAAATATTGTCTTTAGCTGGGTGGAGGTGGAGGTAGGAGGCTCACAAGTTCAAGGCCAGAGGATCCTGTGTGATTTAGCGAGACCCCCATCTCAAAATACAAAGTAAAAAATGGGCTAGGAGTACAGCTCTGTGGTTGAGTGCTTGCAAAAAGTATGCATGAGGCCCTAAATTCAACTCTTCAGTACCACAAATAAATAAATAAATAAATAAATAAATAAATAAAATACTGTTGTAGATACTTTTTTTGTGACTGACTCCTAAGACTATCTCCTTGTCTATAAAGGAGGGAGTAATATCAGTATCCCTCATAGAACTATTAAAAGGACAAAATAAAATAATGCCTACTAATGCAGAGAACACAATGTGAAGCACACACTTGGTTATCTTAGTATTCTTCAAGTGAATTTTAATTTGGAACAATCAAGTGCTCATAATGGTGGTGAGGGGAGGTAAGACATGTCTTAAGTTTGAAATTTTACAGGATATAGTGGGCATTTGACCACAGTCCATTCTAGAAGTGTTGATTAGTTCAAGTGCTAGACAGTTTTTTCCATAAGAAATAAAGGAAATGTATTTATTGGATCTGGCCCACCATACTGAATGTCTAATTCAAAGACATGTATGCCACTCACATACTTTTTCTAAGATCTTTTTAAAATTCATTTATTGGTCACGGACCAAAATGTTCAAGCACCAAACAGTTCAAGTGCCAAGATACCACTATACTCATTAAAATCCTCTAGTATAGAGTAATAATTTGCATATGTCAGACTTACAGAAAATTTTTCAGATATTTTGATTGGCACTCAATTACTTTCCATTGTTAGTGTTTCTTCAGAAAGAGTTTTTTCCCCAAAGATTAAAGGCGATAGCTGGGCACAGTGGTGCACATCTGTAATCCAAGCGAATAGGGAGGCAGAGAAAGGAGGATCACAAGTTTGAGACCATAGACAGCCTGTGTAACTTAGTGAGACTGTCGCAAAATGTAAAAATTGGGCTGCGAGTTCAGCTCAATGGTAGAGCACTTGCAAAGCATACATGAGGCCCTGGGTTTAATCCCCAATACTGGAAAAAAGAAATTAGAGGCAATTCTATAAAGTATTTCCTTTGTTAACTAATTGGGCATCATTTTCTATTGGTTAATGTCAGTTAAAATCTTATGAAATTTTGCGTAAAAAGGCAAAAAATGAAGTGTTTCTTTGTTTTATTAAATATATTAGTGTGTCAATTAAGGTTCTTTGATTGCAAGCACTAGAAGCTAACTGGCTATGAAAGCAGATGTGGGCAATTAGATTAGCTAAAGGAACTGAGCAGGAACCACAGCAATTCTAGGTTACAGAAAATAATTGAATATCCTTTAAGGTGCTGACTTCTTGGATCTGTCTTCACGATTCAGATGCCCAAAGGCCCCATTGACTAGGCTCTGGTGTATTGCCACTGGGCTAAGAGGTATGATCCCTTGATTGACTGTCGTATCAAAATGACAGAGAGAAGGATGATGTTCCAAAAGGAAATGCTATTACTGGCAGGAGGAAGAATGGGTATTGGCAAGTAAATGCACATAATTTCTACTATACTAAAACTTTTTTTTTTTTTTTTTTTGAGACAAAGTCTTACTTTGTAGCCCATGCTGACCTCAAATTCATGGTTTTCCTGCCTGAATGCTAAGGCTGTAGGTGTGCGACACCACACTCAGCTATTTTGGGATTTTGTCTGAGGCAGGGTCTCCTATATACCCCAGGCTGGCCTTGAGCTCACAATCATCCTGCGTCAGCCTCCTGAGTACTGAAATTACAGGCTTATACCACTATGCCAGGCTAAAACATCTTCTTCATTTCAAGTCTTAAGGAAAACTCAAATTATTTTAGAACAGATTTGTTCTAAATGAACAAGTCAGAAAACAAAATAACCAGCTCCCAAAGAAAGCTCCTAAATTCATAGGCACAGACCTTTTATTTTCATATTTTATTTTGAAATAATTAAAAAGTCACAGGAAATTGCAAAGATACTATAAATAAGCAAATTCTAAAGCACTTCATTTTACTGTGGGTGGATAAGATGACAAAAAACAACTCTGCTTATATTGTCTAGAGATTTGAACTTTTGCGTGTTTATTATTTTTATCTGGTTGTATTAATGCATGTCCTTCAGTGCCTTTACCTATGAACATGCCTGTGCCACATGCTGCAATGGTAGGTGTGTGAAACTGTTTTACAAAAAGCAGGATTATTTAATTCTGCAAGTTGATTTTCTTTTTTAACCTAAATGTATTGTGACTTTTTTTAATGACTTATTTTAAAATTTAACCAGTTTTCTGTTAATGGAAACTCTTAACTCTTTCTTGGCTATTAGCTATTAAAAACAGTGCTGACAGTTTTTTGCACATAAGACTATATTTGTAGGATAATTCCTGGGTGAAAAATTAGTGGCTAAAAGAGCTGTCTGAATTTATAATTCGGGGGTATACTGTTGTCCAAAGAGGATGTATTGTGTCCCCATGACTCAGTCCTCACTAGTAAGGGATAGGGGTGTAGCTCAGTGGTAGAGTGCCACAGCACTGTGGTGAATTTTTTTTTTTTTTGGCAGTTAAATAGATTTTTAAAAAATCATTAAACATCTTTTTGTGAGTATCTCTTTTTTGAGTACTAACATGATGCCATAATGGAAAATACCTGACCACGTGATTGGTCAAACTCAGGTGCACAACGCAGTTTGTTTAGCATCCTCAAGGGAAGAAAGACATGTCTACCTCTTTGAGCTACAACACACAAACTTCATACAAATTTTTTTGTTTGTTTTTATTGTGGTGCTGAGGTCCTGAACCTATGGCCTCATGCAAATGCAGCACTCCACCACTGAGCTGCATCCCTAGACCCTTTTTTATTTTTTTATCTTATGACAGAGTCTCACTAAGTTATGCAGTCTGCTTCTGGCCTCAAACTTGAGATCTTCCTGCCTCTGCCTTCTGAGTTCCTGGGATTACAGACATGCACCACTGTGCCTGGCCATACATAAAATTGTTTTAAAATATTGTATAAAATTACCTCAGGCCAGGCGTCATGGCCCATGCCTATAATCCCAGCACTCAGGAGTCTGAGGCAGAAAGATCCATGTAAGTTCAAGGCCAGCTTGGTCTATGTAGCACATTTCAGGCCTGCCTTGGCTACACAGTGAAACTATCTTAAAAAACAACAACAACAAAGAAAAAAAAAAGAATTTCCTTCCAGCTATGTGTATCAGATGTGTATAAAACAAATGGATTTTGTCTCTAGATTTTGGTACCATCCCCAAAATAGATCATTATGTATATGAAAATACTCCAAAATCCAAGATATCTGGTGTCTGAAACACTTTTGGTTTCAGACATACTGGATAACAAATATGTAATGTGTAAAAAGTATTCCAGTAGTGAAAAAAACTTCATTTTCAATAAATAATCTTTTTCCAATTAATTTGAAACGAAATCCTATGTACCTAAGTCTGTCTCTGGATTTCCAGTTTTGTTTCATCAAACTAGTGGTCTCTTCATGTGTCACTTACTGAGGATATTTTTTGTATTATACTATCTTGGTATTAATTTCACATTTTTCTTTTTCCTTTCAGCTTTCCCAAAATTAGCATATTTATTCAAATTGTCTTTACATTTACTTTTCTTTTTTTTTAAGTTATTACTGATTTGCTACAACTGCCCAGTGGTGCTGACCAATGGATGAAAAACATTGCCCATTCACACAAGAGAAAGTGTAACAAGAGACTGAGGGATCGGTGTCTTCAGAAACACTGCCACCCTGATTGTCTCAGTCTGTTTTTATTAGGATCTTATTATAACATCAAAGCATTCTTAAGAGTCAGGGGAGGTTGAGGGTTAATGTATACTTTACAAATCAATAGAGGTCTTGTGAGACAAGGAAAGACTATTATCTATTTCAGCTTATCTTGCTCCTTGCTCGCAGGCAGGAACTCTGGGGAATGTAAGCTGGCGGAGTCTGCACAGGTGGCCAGGGAGATAGAAGGAGCAGGCCTCCAGGCATAGAGATTCCTGAGGGCTGGAGCCTGCTCCTTACAGAAAGAGCTAAAGCCTTCTCCTAGCTGTTTTTCCTCAGAGTTTCTTCAGCCTTTTGGCCATGTCTGCTGCTACAGTAATTATTTTTAGTTAGTGTACAACCTAATGGGTTTCATTATGACATTTCCATACATATACATCATTGTACACTGCTCCTGTTCACCTCCCTGCATTTACTGTTTGTTAACACAGTGATATGGAAATGCATACAAATAGTATAGTAGTTGCTTTTGAGACAATACTCCATGCCTTCTCCTTGTCCTTCTAGTCTCACATCCTAGAGTGTACTTTGTCTCTAAAGAACTACTTTACACTGCTCTTTCTTTTTCTATCACCTTAACCCATTATCCTCTTTATAAGATAGTAACTCATTCATTATAAGGAATTGTTCATGACACAGTAGTTTCCATTAGACTAAACATAAAAGCAAGTAGCTGACAGGAGATAAGGTTGAGATATAATGTAATACCATGTGCATGTGCACGAGTCTAATATAAATTCTGAGAATAATTGGAGAATTTGTTACTGTCCTGTGAATAGGACAGTGCATGTTAACAGATTAAATCGTTATAGATGTCCTGCCATTATAGAGGTATATGAGGTATGATCAAAAGATATGGTGAATGTTTAAATAAAATTATTACAGTAAAAGACACATTCCCATTAATCCCCCTCAAAATACTCCCTCTGACTTTGAACACACTTATCCCATCATTCTTAATGCTTTTTGAAGCAGTTCTGTTGTTGGTACTAGGAGCCATCGAGTCAGATCTGACTCATAGCTACCCTCATAGGGTTTTCAATGGCTGATTGTTTTTGAGATTGCTTTGGGAGTGGATTGCCATGTCTTTCTCCCAGAAGCAGTTCTAGGAGTCTTTTTTTTTTTTTTTTTTTTTAGTGTCTTTAGTTATGCTGTGTGGCTGCCTCATTGTCCTGAATCGATGAAAACGTTAATCTTTTGTGGTCATTTTGACTTTGGGGGAGAGCTAGAAGTTGCAGTGTCAGGTTCAGTGAATAAGGTAGACGAGAACACACTATAATGGTGTTGTTGTTTTTTTTTTTTCCTTTTCTTTTCTTTTTCTTTGGTGTTACTTGGGGTCTGACCCCAAGACTTTACACATACTTTATTAGTGCTCTACAACTGAACTACACACCAACCCTCTTTTTTTTTTTCTTATTTTGAGACAGGGTCTCACTAGTTGCACAGGCTGCCACTGGTCTCAAACCTGGGGTCCTCCCTAGTCCCTGGGATTACAGGTGTGTGCGTAGCAAGTCAGTTTTTAGTCTCCTTGTCAGGTTTATCTTTTATAATTTTTTTACTTTTAAAAGCAAAATTCTCATTGGAATTGAATTAAATTTATGAATTAATTATGGCCACATATCAGGTGCCTGCAGCCCTAGCCCTGTGGCATCCGATCCCATCAGATCTCGGAAACTAAAGCAGGGTTGGACCTGGTTAGTACTTGGATGGGAGACCGTCTGGGAACACCAGATGCTGTAGGCTTGGGAGAAGGACCTGGCAACTCACTCCAAAAATCTATCCGCCATTGAAAACCCTATGAACAGCAGGGAAGCACTGACAAGAGTGTTTCTCCTGTTGTATGTAGGGTCGCTGTGAGTCAGACACTGACTCGATGGCACCTAACAACAACAACAACAACAACAACAACAACAACAACAACAACATGTCAGGTTAGAAAATATTCCCATATTTCAATAGTTGATACAAAATGTTATTTCACTGTTTATTTTAGTGAAGAAATCAGGTCTGTTTTGTACCATACTTGTGTTAGGATTGTATGTTGTTTAATGATTTACATCCTTTTTAAATGTTTAAAAAATAAGACCTTGCAGTTTTGTTTCATTCACATCAGTAAAGGAAGCCTTATTTTAGTAAAGTTCATTAAGGGAAATCATTTCCCTCAACCTCTGGACAAATTTTCCTAGTGAATAAATATACTTAGCTTGGGTCCATTGTTAAAGAAAATATATCCTGTGGTTGGGCATGATGGCACATGCCTGCAGTCCCAGCAACTCAGGAGGCAGATTGCAAGTTCAAGGCCAAGAGGCAGTCTGTGTAAGTTAGCAAGACCTTGACTCAGATAGGTAGGTAAATAGATAGATAGGTAGATAGATAGATAGGCAGGCAGGCAGTGCAGCCCAGTGGTAGAGCAGTAGGTGCGAGGCCCTATGTTCACCTTCCTACCCCAAGTATCACAGAAAAAAAAGAAAGAAAACAGATACTGGTGTTTGTTAAAACCATGAGAAAGACTTGATTCAGAGACGTCAAAGGTAGAGGGATTCTTCCTAGACTAACTTAACAGGGTTATTGCTAAAAGTAGGCCAAAAATAATAAGATATCAGTGATAGGAAATGGGGAATGTGTTCAGATAATGAAGGTAGGGGATTCTTACTAAACTGAATTAGTAGGAGTTTTACTAAAACTGGACTCTATAGGCCAGTGGCAGAGCCCAAGGAGGTAGTGTCTAGCACAAGTACATACACATTTATTTTCCGATAGCAATATACTTCTATACTCCTGTTCCAAAAATACATGTAAAATGACTGCACAAAGACATAGCAAAAGTCTGGAGACAGTTCAGATATGTGTTGGCTCTGGAGGAGTCTGTTAAACTATGAAACATCCTGTAGTTTAGATATCCTACAATTTAAATCATTCCCATTGCTATGGCATGCCCTCTAGAAGATACCTGTGTCCATATATGTTATCTCCTAGAGATCCCTTTAAAATCTCTTAAGAAAAAGCAAAGCAAAATGAAATAAATGAGCCTCATTATTTTATCTGTGTGATGGGATAAGTACACAGATCAATGACTTTTTAAAACACAAAAGTCAGACACATGCTTTGTGATGTATAAAGAGCAGATAAGTAACTATCAATAGAAACTAGGAGTTTTGGGGTGAGAGAGAAAAGATATAAAAATCTGCGCAGTTAGCGCTAAAAGCAGTTCTAAAATATGAATTGTAAATAGCAGTATAGTCTAATTTCTCCTTAGAAAATGCATTTGTTTCCTAGCTGTCTTCACCAGAAATCTTAGAAATGCCAACACATAGTTGTAACAATTAACACTCCTAGTGCCCAGATTGGGCTGGGATGTAGCTCAGTTGGTAGAGCGCTGCGCTGCAGTCTCTGAGATCCCGAGTTCAATTCCCAGCACCACAAAAATGGGAGAAGGACCTGGCAAGCCACTCCCAAGGCAATCCCAGAACAATCTGCCATTGAAAACCTTTGAGGGTTGCTATGAGTTGGATACCGACTCGACGGCACCCAACAACAACAAGTGCCCAGATTGTGTTTTCTGAATATTGTTTCCGCTAAAACAACCAGGGCTTCTTGGGGAAATAGCTGATTTCATGTTTGGAGCGAGAAATGTACAAGATAAACCTGGGTTATCTTGTCATACTAGAAAACAGGCATGTACCACCACTCATGACAAAAAATAAATAAAAATAATAAGTTCTTTCATATAGAGTCCCTTTTTATTTATTGACAGTTGTTTTTCAATTTGTTTTTTAAACATTATTTTCTAGATTGCCCCAGTGGAAAATGACAATAGCTATGACGAACTGAAAAGAGATGCAAAGCTATGTTTATCGCTAATGTCTCAGGGGTTGCTTTACCCTCATCAAGTGCCTTTGGTACTTCAGGTGCTAAACCAAGTAAGTGTATAACTCTGATATTTACATCTTTTGCTTAGGGTTCTGGTTTACCATTCTAAGAAGTTCAGAGACAGCTGTAGTGCACCTGGTACTTGGTATTCGTTTTTGTTTTGATTCCGTACCCCTCCCAACCCCCACTGCTGACAGTTGAGCCCAGGGCCTTGTGTATGCTAGGCAAATGTTCTGCCACTGAGTTACATACCTAGCCCCTTGAATTTTCTTTTAGTATGAGAAAAAATAGGTACTCACCAAAGAAACAGACCTACATTCTGTCCTTGGCTCTGCCATTAGGTTCTCTGACTTTGGGCCAGTCACCCAAGCTGAAAATGCCTATATGCACAAAGAGCTAATTATTAAAGCACCTTGAATGCAGACTGCTTATGAGGATGGAGGAAGGTGATTCCCTTTTGCCATTTCCTTCTTGTTTTATTCATTTCATGGTCTATGCTAGAGACCTATGTTGTTAGGTGCCATTGAGTCCAACTCATAGCAACCCTCATAGTGTTTGCAATGGCTGATTTTTTTCCCCCCGAGATTGCTTTGGGAGTAAATTGCCATGTCCTTCTCCTGTTTTTGTGGTGCTGGAAATCGAACCCAAGTCCTCAGAGTGCAGAGCAGCACTTTACCAACTAAGGTAAAGCCCAGCCCAAGAGACCTACAGTAATTGTATATTCTCTGGCTACATTTTTAGTAATACTGTGTGCTCCGTATTGGCCAGCTCATATACATGTTTATGGACATATTCTCCCAGTTTTCAAATTTTTTAGTTTGATTGCCACTAAAAAATGCTTTTCAACAACATAAAATGGCATTTAATTTTTGCAGTGGAATTTAGTAATTTTTAATCTTGTTTGCTTTTAAGACTCTACTGAAAGTAAAATAAAATAACGTGTAGTCCTGGGGAGAGTTAATAGTCATTGATCATGAGGAGTCCTCTCCCTAAAATTGACTTTTACCTGTGTGTTCCTTTCCATCATTCATTCTGAATAAGTACCTGAAATAGCTCATTCAGCCCTTCGTTTAGAAGGAAATATAAGAGAAGTTTACCCAAAGTATACCTGTGAAAGTAGAATTAAATTAGAATAGTACATTAGTTTTATGTAATGTCATCTGTCATCTCATGTTATTATCAGTACTATTATTATTGTTTCTCCTTTGTCATTCACAGACAGCAAGAAGCAGTTCTTGGCATGCAAGATATACAGTACTGACCTACCTCCAGACCATGGTATTTTATAATCTCTTTATTTTCCTAAACAATGAAGAGGCAGTTAAAGACATCAGGTGGCTGATTATAAGCCTTTTGGAGGATGAACAACTAGAGGTAAAATTTAAGTTATAACAATAAAAATTTAGTCAGTTTAAAGAGGGCTGGGATTTAGCTCAGTTGGTAGAGTGCTGCGCTGCAGTCTCTGAGGTCCTGAGTTCAATTCCCAGCACCGCAAAAATGGGAGAAGGGCCTGGCAATCCACTCCCAAGGCAATCCCGAAACAGTTAGCCAATGAAAACCCTATGAGGGTCGCTATGGGTGGGATACTGACTCTACGGCACCTAACAACAACAACAACAGTTTAAAGAAACCATCTTGTGAGAGGGTGATGGAGGAGGTGAATATGAGCAGTGTACAATGATATACATGTATAGAAAGTCATAATGAAACCCATTAAGTTGTACGTTAAAATTAAAAGATTATTAATCTGTCCTGATCACTTAAAAAGAAAAGGAAAAAAAGAAACCATTATGGTGCCTCTTTTAAGAAGTACTTGCACATTCATAAAATGTATTTTATTAAAACATAAATTGTTAGAAATAACTGCTTAATTTTAACATAGCCCTGTTGTGAGTAGTGTTGATATACTAACGATGATTTCCTATAGTAGACATGGAAAAAAATATTGGGTGTGTTGTTGATTTGTCTTCTCTTTGCAATTGGTTGGGCAGGTAACATTTGTGAACGTGAGTTTCCTTGTCTATGAAGTTGGGGATCATAATTACCCCACTTACTGATTTTTAAGGGGCTAATGAGAATGTACATGAAGGCAGTTCAAAGAGAGTAGAAGTCTACACATAGATGCTATTAGGTAGAGAAATTAAAGGCAACTTTAGTGGTAAGATTATATTAATATTTTGTACAAAAAGATAACTTTTTAGTTCAAATTGCTTAATGTAAGAAAAATATGTTGCAATAAGTATAGAATAAGATAGCTTTTTAAATTGGCCTTGGGAAAAGAAAATATAATTGAGATTTTTGGGAAAATTACTTATTTTATGGATTTTAGAATTTTCCATGTAGTAGAGTACTTTATATATTTCATGTATTTATTTCTGCACACTGAAAATAAATTTTTCCATATAAAACTGGGAATGGAAATTTCTCCACCTCCCTAATGAGCCTATCCAAGCTTTGTTACATTTTGGGAGTAAATGTTACCTGGTTCTGACATTACTTATAAACTGGTTATAACCACTTCCACTTCTGTGAAAATACTTAAATTAGGCTGACTTTGGTGGCTATATTTCCAGCACTTGGGAGGCAGAGGCAGGAAGATTACCCCAAGTTCAAGTCTAGCATGGTCTACACAGTTACAGGTTAGTGGAGGCTACACAGTGAGACTCTGTCTCAAAAAACCAAAAAAATTAAAAATTAAAAAAGGTAAAGACACTAAATAAGGAGGAAGAGGAGGAGGAGAAAAGGAGGAGGAAGAAGAACTGCTTAAATTTCTTTTTTTATTTTCAGCTAAAGAAATGGAAATGAAAAGCTGGAAACCTCAAAAGTTATTTTTTCTTAACTTTAATTTTTAGAGTATATGTTAATCAGCTTTCTGTCACTTTTGGAGGTATTGGGATAATTTATTTAGCAGCTTGGAGAAAAAGCAAAGTAAATAAGACTCTCCCATACTACAGTATATTCCAGATATAATAAAGAAACACCCTTCTCTTTCCTTTTTTTTAATTAAAGAAATTATGAGAAAATGGATTGGGGTATTTATAAAAACAGATGACTTTTTAAACCTTCCGAGTTAAAATATTTCACATCAAAACATGGACAAATCTGACCATAAGACTATTAGAAACTCATCAGTTTAAATGATCAAGCTTCAGATTAGAGAATAATGTTGTGGCATAAGAAAATCGTTAAATGGGGCTGGGGATGTGGCTCCATTGTAGAGCACCTCCCTAGCATGCATAATGCCCTGGGTTCAATCCCCAGCACCCCAAAGAAAAGCAAAAAAAGAAGAAAGAAAGAAATCATTAAACTAAGCCAAGCATGATGGTGCATACCTACAGTTCTGTCACTAGGGATACTGAGGCAGGAGGATCGTGAGTATGAGGCCCAGAGGCGCTTGTGTAACTTAACAAGATCCTGACTCAAAATTAAAAATGGGCTGGAAGTGCAGCCCAATGGTAGATCACTTCCAAAGTAAGTGCGAGGCCCTAGGTTCAACTCCCCAAGTACAAGAAAAGGAAAAAAAAAAAAAAAAAAAAAGATAAGAAAACAATGACAGTATAAGCTATAAATAATGAAAAGTCACACCTCTCGATGACCAGAGAAATGCAAACTTAAAACAACAAACCAGTTTACCTTCTCTTAATTTAGTGTCTTCTCCCCAACCATAAAAGTGTGTAATGATGAAAACCAGTATTTGTAAGGTATAATTAATAGTCCACATTCAGGTTTTGTATCATAGTATGTTAGCAGAATCTTTTTGAAAAGCAGCTGATAGTGGTAAAATTAACAGTAAAATTATTCACACTTTCCAGTTTAGTAATCCAATTCTTATATAATCTGTCCTAAGAAAATGCTCACTAATATGAAGAAAGTTACATTAATTAAGAATATTTTGGAGCTGGGGTTATAGCTCAGTGGTAGAGGACTTGCCTAGTATGCGTAAAGCCCAGAGTTTTAGTAGTGAGAAATTAAAAGCATTTAAATCAAGAGCTGTGTATAAAAATTAATTGTATATCCCAGGCTGGCCAGGAACTCTGAATCTTCCTGCTTCAGCCTCCTAAAACCTGAGATTATAGGTCACCACACCCAGGAAATCTTGAGTTGTTACTCCATTGAAATCAATTGTTATACATGCTTCACTTAGTGTTTGTATAAGCTTTATTTGTAGTCTGACAACAGCCTGTGGAATTTGTAAGCAAACTGGGTATAAATCTTTATGATGTATAACAGATATAGAAATTAGGTTTTCCTGTGTGTTTTTGGTGTTTGTTACCACCAAAAACAACTACAGCAGTAGCTTTAAGAGATAAGCGTCTAGGGAAATTTGATTTTAATGCCAGGCTGCAGCACTGCTTTTATAGTTATAGATCTGATGAGGAATAACAGTCAGTGGGAAGATACTTTATGGAGAAATTTCACATTTCATAAAATAGTTAAACTTTCCCTCTGTGACTCTAATGTAGTAGTTTTTATCCATTATCTCTACAGGTTCGAGAAATGGCTGCTACCACTTTAAGTGGTCTGTTACAGTGTAACTTCCTTACCATGGACAGTCCTATGCAGATTCATTTTGAGCAACTTTGTAAAACAAAACTACCTAAGAAAAGAAAGCGAGACCCTGGTTCCGTAGGAGATACCATTCCTTCTGCAGGTAACTTTACTGGTAGAAAATACCCATATTCTTTTGAGAATTAACCAGGCTTACTCAACAAATATTTAGAGACTTGTGTCTAAGTCTTTGCTAGGTACTGAGAATAGTTGTCCCTACTTTTGAGGAGTTTTACACACGTAAGGCAGAACCTGGAATATAAAAGCTAAAATTGAGGTAGGTACAGTGGAACCTATATACTGCTGCATACAACTATATTAATAAGCACCCCCCCATAGCTTTAGAAAGAGATAGATCCAGAATTAGTTATTTTGCAGGATCTAAAATATCTGTTTTTAGAATTTAGGACTTATGCGTAAGTGTACTAAGGAAAAAAATGTAAGGAACCAAAATAAGCCTCGGTTTTCCTTGGAGAGGAAAATATTTAGTAGTCATGGGTTGCTTTATGATGGGGATAAGTTCTAAGAGATGCATCTTTGGGTAATTTCTTTGTCATTCAAAAGTCATAAGCATGTACCTACAGCACACTGAAGTGGTTACACCACCACTAGGAGACATAATCTCTATGGGACAACCATTATACAGTCCATCACTGTCCAAAATACTATACAGTACATGAATGTATTTCACTAGTCTTTTGGTGAGAGCTTCCAATGTAATTGAACATAAAGAAATAATCGGAGATGGTAGTACACTCCTGTAATCCCAGTGACTCGGGAAGGCAGAGGCAGGAGGATTGCAAGTTCAAGACCAGAGGCAGTCTGCGTAATTTAGCAAGACCCTGTCTCAAAAAGTAAAAAAATGGGCTGGGGGTGCAGCAAGTGGTCCAGCACTTACAAAGCATGCAAGCGTGAGGCCCTGGGTTCAACCCCCAGTACAGGGGAAAAAAAGAAGCAGCAGCCAGATGAATATAAGATCTGACTCCTATGTCATGTTTAAAGAGAAATTTAAATGTGACTACAAAGAAGCAACTGAATTTGCCACTGCTAACTATAATCACAAAAAAAATAGAAAATACATGGGAAGATTTATAAATAGGAAATTTATTGAACTTGTGGGAAGTGTTTGGAATATGAAGCTCTTAAGTGTTGAATTTATATTACAGTCTTAGTTATATCATAATTACTTAATAGCAAATTCCAATAAAATGCCAATAGTTTTTGCTTGAGAATTGTATTTTTAAATAATTAAGTACCAAAGTATTTGTCTTTGTTATGCCAAACGAGATTGTTTACAATTTTAATTACCCCAAAGTTTTCTTTTTCTTCACCTCCCTATCCTCCATATTTGATGTCTATACATAGGAATCCTTTAGAAACAAACAGGTTTATTAAGAAACTATGAAGGAGGACTGGAGCTGTAACTCAATGTTAGAGTACTTGCCTAACATACATAAGGTCTTGGGTTCAAATCCCTAGTGCCACCAAAAGAGAAAAGAGAAAAAAATACAAACTATGAAGCAGATTGAGGATGTGGCTCAGTGGTAGAGCACTTGCCTAGCATGTGTGAGGCTCTGGGTTTGATCCTTGGTGGTGGTGGTGATATTAGGTGTTTTGGAATTAGTTCCAACTCATAGTGACCCTCATAGGTTTTCAATGGCTGATTGTTTTGGGATAGTTTTAGAAGTGGACTGTCACATCCTTCTCCCATTTATACGGGGCTTGGTGATTGAACCCAGGTGCTCAAAGTGCAGAGTAGTATTCTACCAATTGATCTAACCCTCAGGCCAGTTTGATCCTTAGCGCCACCAAAAAAACCTCAAAAACAAACAAACATATCATATTTCGGACATGTAGTCAGGAGAGAACAATCCCTGGAGAAGGACATCATGTTTGGAAAAGTGGCAGGTCAACACAAAAGAGGAAAACCCTCCACCAGATGGATTGACACAGTGTCTGCAACAATGGGCTTAAACATAAATAAGATCGTTTGCCTGGCACAGAATCGGCAAGTGTTTCGAACTGCTGTACATAGGGTCGCTATGAGTCGGAGTCGACTTGACGGCACCTAACAACATATATATATATGTATGAGAGAGAAGAAAAGGGAAAAGAAATAAAGATGAATTGAAAGCACTTTAATTTATACCACTAAGGAAGGAATAGAGACTCCTTAGAATAAAGAAATTATAGCTCTGGGTTTTGAGAATGCTTTCTTCATAACTAGTTTGTTTACTTAATGAATTAATGCATTCTATGTGGATGTAGTCACATCTAGAAAAATGGTATCTAACTTTGGAGATTGTTTTTGGATCAGGGATTGCACTTTGGAAAATGAGTAAATTGTTCCGAAAAGTCATTACTGTTTTAGTTTTAACAAATAAGATGGCATATTCCTGGCCTAGAAACAATTATGCTATCACTGTTGCTGTTAGGTGCCATCGAGCCATCCAAGTACCAACTAGGTCTGACCTTGCGTAGCTTCTGGGATCTGACAAGACTGGACACCAGGGTGTTATGGCTATAGATGTGGTTTTACTTTAGGATGTCTTTAAAATTATTAAATACAGGGGTTTTAGTTCAGCCTCAAAAACAATGTTTGGCATGGTGGCGAGTGCCTGTAATCCTAGTACTTGGTAGGCTGACACAGGAGGATTGAAGTGAGTTCAAGGCCAGTCTGGTTTACACAGCAAGTTCCAGGCCAGCCTGAGCTACACAGCAAGACTCTATCTCATAAAACCAATAACAGTAATAATAATTATTTTTTTAAATGCAGAAATTCATACTGAAAACACAATTAGCATAATTGAAAACAAGTTTATTTCACTATATGAAGTGCATTAAAGACCAGAAATATTTGCACAAATATTGTTATTTTCTTTGCAGAGTTGGTCAAACGCCATGCTGGGGTGCTGGGACTTGGTGCATGTGTTCTTTCTAGCCCTTATGATGTTCCCACCTGGATGCCCCAGCTCCTTATGAATCTCAGTGCACATTTGAATGATCCTCAGCCTATTGAGGTATAATTCTTCCTTGTTAGTTTATTTGTACCCGTATCAATGATGTTTTATAAGAAACCACTTGAATAATGTCTTATACGCTCTAAATTTGTGGCTTTGATAAAATTATTGCTTCTTCCAAGACCAAGTCTACTCTTCTACAACTACTAAAATCTTGCCAAGACATTGCTCCCATGTGTATTTGAGATCTTTTGGCAGCAAAAAAATTACTGTAGCTTCAGTCCTTCCCAGTCCAGTGGAGGTGAAATATTGTCAATATTATCAGGATAATTAAGTTTTATGGTTCTATTTCTCTAGCATTTTGTAGCTACAAAGTATCGCAGTGGGTAGATGCTAGTATTAAATTGGGGATAGTGATTATATTATTTAACAGTGAACATATTCATATATTCCTAAGTTAAACAATTCAAAAGCCAATGACTTAGTCCTTCTTACCTTTGTAAATAGCTGTGTGTATGTTGAAACGGTCTGATAATAAGGTAGTAAGGTCCAGTGATTTGTCCTAAAATAAAATTTGTAATCCCGTAGAAGTTTGGTGGTTTGGGAAAATAAGATTGATTTGTTGGCTTTGTGGCATTGTAGTGCTTGTCATGCACGAGATCTGAGGTTAGATGGATTATTACTTAGCTGAAAGTATGCTATACATAACCCTGGTTGTTGAGAGAGGTAAACATGTATTTGGTTTACCCGTTCTACAGATGACTGTAAAAAAGACCTTATCCAATTTCCGAAGGACACACCATGACAACTGGCAAGAACACAAACAGCAATTTACTGATGACCAACTGCTCGTTCTCACTGATCTCCTTGTGTCACCGTGCTATTATGCATAGAAGGGTAAGTCAGCAGAGTCCTGGGTGGGGTTTATTTTGTTTTATTTTATTTTTTAGACAAGGTCTCACTGTGTACTCCAGGCTGACCTGGAACTTGCTATGTAGACCAGGTGGTTCTCACTTCAATCCTCCTGCTTCAGCCTCCTAAGTACTAGGATTATAAGAATGCACAACCACACCCAGCTCAAAGTTCTGGATTTAAAGATACAACATCCTCAGGCAAAATATCATTTATTTGGATGCTTAAGAAGTGAATATTTTTACATTTTTAAATTTTTGCTGACAGAGCCAGGCATGGTGGCACTCACCTGTAATCCCAACACTCCGGGAGGCAAAGACAGAAAGATCTACATGAGTTCAACGGCAGCCTGGCTACATAGTGAGTTCCAGGCCAGCCTGGCTACATACATAGGGAGAATCTGTCTAAAAACAAAAAGAGCTAGACGCAGTGGTGCACACCTGTAATTCCAGTAGCTCGGGAGGTGGAGGCAGGAGGATCACAAGTTCGAGACCAGAGGCAATCTGCGTAATTTAGAGAAACCCTGTCTCAAAAAGTAAAAAAAAAAATGGGCTGGAGGTGGCAGCTCAGTGGTCCAGCACTTGCACAGCATGCAAGCATGAGGCCCTGGGTTCAATCCCCAGTACCACAATAAATAAATTAAAACTAAAAACCCAAAAGATATTTTTTTGGTGACATTCTTAGATGGGACTGTTTAGATAAAGTGAGAGTTGTTTGTTTTTATTTTATTAATTTTATTATCATTATTATTTTTATCATGTTTTTTGAGACAGGGTCTCAATGGGTAGCCCAGGCTGGCCAGGATTTCTCTGTGTAGACCAGCCTAGTCTCAAACTTACATTAGGCCTCATGGCTCAGCCTCCCCAGTGCTGGGATTACAAATTTACACCACTGTGCCCAGCTGACTTATTTTTAAACAGGCTTTTGGAATTGGGAGTAAAGCCTAGTGCCAGAGCATGTGTGTAGCATCTCTAACACCAAAATGAATGAACAAACAAACAAGTATGGAGTCCAGGTTTGGTAAAGCATGCCTGTAATCCCCAAGGCTAAGGCCGGAGAATCTTGAGTTTGAGGCCAACCTAGAGACATAAGAAGACCCTAAAAAAATAAAGGCTTTTGTCAGTGGAATAAGTTCCCATAGAATTTTCCCATGCTTTTTCTTTCAGTTATTAAGCAGAGGATTGATGGGACTACTTTTGGGCCTTTATAAATGAGTAGTCTTAGTGGCCTGGGAGTAGTTAGAGAAAAGAAAAGAAATTGTAGTCTCAGTTGCCTGCTTGAGTGGGGCACTTTGTTTTGTCCTGACAACTCTGAGTTCTACACAGTTGTGAAAACATTTCATCTGAATTCTCAAGTACTTATTACCCATTCTGTAAAGAGGGAGGACCCAGAAGCCTTTCTACTGGGGTAGGAAGAATTTAAAAAAAAAAAAAATTTCATTTATTAGGTTTCTAGTGTTGAGTGTCTTCTTGTCTAACTGAAATTTTTTCCTCCCTGATACAGATGACTAGTCCTCACTTCGGGCTCGTTTCATCAAAAATTCCAGCTCCTCAGGTCCCATTTGTGATGGCTCTCTGCAGTTTTAAAACTCTGCCTATGTTGAGCTCTCATCATATTGATGGTTTCTGCATTTGGTTTCATTAGTCTGTGTTTTACAGGTTCTCAGCTGCCATTTGATTTTCTAACTTCCCTGGAAGTGTTTCCAGAATATCGATCACTTTTTCTTTGAGGAATCTGACAAAGTCACAAAGTCTCAGACTAGAAATAATTACCCAGTATGATCATGGCATCCAAGACCAAACAGAATCTAGGAACTCTTTAAGAAACAATTTTCTTGGAATAGAGAATGCCCATCAGTAATATAGGTCCTGTCATTTCATTCATCTCAGATTATTTTGAATTCTTCCCAAATGGCTGTTGGGTTTAGATTGTAGTAGGTCATTGGGCCATAAATCTGAACCCTTGAGAGCCTTGTGTCTGGAGAGCCATGAAGATGAAAGGAAAATAGGAGGGCAAGTCTCAAAACTAACCGGCGACCTGATGGAATGCTCAACCATGTTACAGAAGTCTCTGTCTGTGTGCTGCCCACAGACTGGAGTTTTTGGTGCTGAATAGAGCCAGTTGCTGAAAAACTTGGGGGGGGGGTTGGTGAATAAATTTTTGATTGATTGTTGTGTGTGTATACAACGCGTGATTTTAAAATAAACAACAACAACAATAAACACCCTGACTAGTTGTTTTTTACCTGTATAATTTACAAATATTGTTTGACTCACTTTGAAAGCTGTTATACATCACCTAAATGGACGATTGCTGTATTTATGGAAATGCTGTAACTTTTTTCTTTTGTGTGTCTCCTCCCCTCTCCTCTGCCTGCAGAATCATTCAGAGACTAATAAGGCTTCATATTTAATTGACTTGTTTAATATATGTTACATAGATGTAAAAGATTGTATAGACTGTAGAGATAGCATCAGCAAGACTTTGTACAGATGCAGCCTTTTACACAGCACCATTGTAATTTGTAAAGATTTACATGTAGCTCTTTATTATAGTGATTTGGGGCTTTTGTACCCATTGAATGCCATTTTTTTGTGTTTTTAAATTATTTTCTTTATCTTTTCATGTTACAAAAGCTGAAATGTGGGAGTTTTTTAGTTCATTTATCATTAGAATGTCTGAATTTTTATGTAACTTTTTTGTATGCATCTCTAAATGCTAACACATGTTTGCCTATGACAAGTTTATAGAGTGCAAAGTATCTTCTAGATTGAAATAACTCACAAGTTGGTGAATGTCCTCTTGCAACACACCCTGTACAGTCTTCCTTAAAGGAACACTACAGTACATTTTTTAGTTATCTACCTGCTGAATGACTCATTCTAAGCACAGCAGTGGTCCTGGTACAGTATTGAGGTGTCTGCATACACAGGCATATTCCCTGTATAGAGTAGTGCCAAACTGAGTATTTCAATTGTGTAACTAGTTTAAAATGCAATAAATGGATTGTTTTTAACACCTGGCTTTTGTGTTCATTAAGAGGAGAAGATAGTTCTGTAGGCACTGACTCTTGTAGATTCCTTTTGCAATCATGGATTTGGATCTGTAAATTCCTTTCCTTTGACCAAAATAAATGATCTAGATCTATCATGTTCAGTGCAGTGGCTGCTAGTCACATGTGACTATAATTAAATAAATTCATTTTCTCAGTTTCATTAGGCATATGTTAAGTGCCCATTAGCCAAATAGGGCTTGTAGTTACCACATTGAATAGCACAGATGAACTTTTCCATCATCCTAGAAAGTTCCGCTGGATGGCACTAACCTTGATGGTTGATTTTCAAGTTGATGTGTCTAAGAATTATGAGGGGATTTTGCTAAAATATAAGTTCGGTCTTGTCCAAGCTCGTGGTATCAATGCCTGGTCCTAAGACCAAGATTTGAGTAGTAAGGCCTTACATTATATATTGACCACTGCCACTTTTTCTAACTAAGGTGTATGAAACTGATTTAGCAATGGATCTTAAGTGGGAACTTAAAAAATGTAATGTACTGGGTGCTCAGTATGTTCCTCAATTAAAATTTCTCTAGATGGTGTCAGGAATGGTGTCACATGCCACTCAAGAGGTGGAGGCAGGAAAAGTGCAAGTTCAAGACCAGCCTGAGCTACATAGTAAGACCCTGTCACAAAAAAATAAAACTAAAGACAAATTTTCCCCTCTGGAGAGGCTCAAGCATCAACATCATCTTCTTGTTTGTTTTGTTTGCAGTAGTGGGGGCTGAACCCAGGGCCTCATGCTTGCTAGGCAAGTGCTCCGCCACTGAGCTGCTACACTCTCAACTTCTTCCCCCTCCCCTTTTCTCTTCTCTCTTTTTTTTGACACAGCCTTATTAAGTTGCACAGGCTGCCTCAGACTTCGAACATTTGATCCTCCTGCCTCAGCCTCCCAAACAGTCAAATAGGCACATGCCACTGCACCTGGCATCAACATTTTTTAAAGCTCCACGATGACTTAGTTGTCTTTCAGGCAGTAAGATGTGCTTGGGGAGGAGAAGGGAGGCAGTGTTTGCTAGTCATTGTTGATTGGTCATGGGAGAGCATGGGTTTCTGTGAGCTTTGATGAGAAGGAAAGGAGAAAACCTCTTTTGAGGTGGTTGTTGTTAGGTGCCGTCGAGTTGGTATCCGACTCATAGCGACCCTCATAGGGTTTTCAATGGCTAAGTGTTTCGAAATTGTCTTGGGAGTGGATTGCCAGGTCCTTCTCCCATTTTTGCAGTGCTGGGAATTGAACCCAGGACCTCAGAAACTGCAGCGCAGCACTCTACCAACTGAGCTAAATCCCAGCCCTCTTTTGAGGTTAGAGCTAATCTTTATTGTGTGTGTGTGTGTGTGTGTGTGGAGAAGGAAGTGGCAATCCACTCCCAAAGCAATCCCGAAATAACCATTGAAAACCCTGTGAGGGTCACTGAGTCAGACATGACTCATCAGCATCTAGCAACAACATATATATATATTTTTTTTTTTTTTTTTTTGACTCACCAGCATCTAGCAACAACAACACACACACACACATATATTTATGTGGGGTTGAACTCAGGGCTTTGCACATACTTTGGGGCACTATGACTGGGTTGCACCCTCAGCCTGTTTTTATATTTTTATTTTTATTTTTGAGACAGTAAGTTATATAGGCTGCCTCTGGACTCCATGAGGTCCTTTTGCCTCAGGCCTCCTGAGTTGCTGGGAATTACGTGTGTGCGCCACTGTACCCGACTCTAATCTTTAGTTTCTCAATGGATCCTTTGAAAAACTTCAAATTGTTTGAAAATTTGGAAAATTTACTCACTTGTGAATAACTGTTAAAGTGCAAACATATACAACAGTGTGTGTGTGTGTGTGTGTGTGTGTGTGTGTGTACATGATGGGAAAGGTGTTTTCAAAATTTTGAAATACTTGATATTGGTACTTGTTGGTAGCTCTCTTTATAAAGGAAAATTTAGGCAAAATGAAGAGTACAGTGACAACATTCCCGCTAAATATTTCAGCTGAATAGAATCAGCTTCCTTGTTTTCTGATACCAGATGAAGGAAAGGGTATTCAAGTAGCATTCTCTCATTTCTAAATAGCATCCCTGAGGAGGTTAGAAAAGTAGTGAGATCCTAATTAGCCAGGTTAGGATACTGAAAATAAGTTAGGTTTATTTTGTATTCTGAATAGCAGACATACTTAGAAATGTTATCTGCTGACTCAAACTAAAAGCTATTGATTGTATGAATTTATTTTGAACACGTGGACTTGAAAATAAGATGGTGGTTTTGTGCTCTTAATAAAATAAGACTAGCTGGATACATTGCACTATTGCTTTTTAAGATTTTTTTACACTGTACCCTATTAATATCCATGAATTCTTGGCTTGGTTATTTCATTTGCATTGGTTCTGTGTGTGTGTGTGTGTGTGTGTGTGTGTCTGTGTGTCTGTGTGTGTGTGTGTGTGTGTGTGTGTGTTTTGTTGTTGTTGTTTTTTTGCATTGTTCCCTAGTAGTTATTCCCCTTGCTTGCTGAGTTCCCTCAGTGAATTCACTTAGGCAAGTGAAAGTTGGTTTGATTTAATTTCTATTATGATGATTTATAAATCTTGTGTCAGAGCGACAACCTTGTAAGAAGCCCATGGAGGCCCACAGACAGTGCTCAAGAGACAGCAGAGAATCCTGCACCTCATCCAGCTGCACCAGGGCCTCTTGGGTCGCTCATCCCAACCCCTTTCTTTCCCCTCCTCTCTACCCGCTTCTCAAGCCTCCTGCTGTGTATTTCAGCCTCTGCCCAACTCAGGGAACCCAGACTCCCCACACGGCAAGTCGGTGACCCCGAGAGATTGTGGTTCAGGCGCCCATCGCGCGGCGGCGTCCAGGCCCCGGAACTGGGAGCCCCGCGAGGCCCGCGGTGGGGGGCGGCGCGGGCGGGGCTCGGCCCGGTGTCCGCGGGAGGGGGCGGCGCCCTCCGCCGCTCCGTGGCTGCGCCTCCGCCCCGCGTCTCCGAGGTTCCCAGGATGCGCGGAGGCTGCGGCGATGGCGATGATACCTCTAGCCCTGCATCCTCCGGGGCGGCGGGCGGAGCTGGGGTCCGGGCTGCGAGATGGAGGAGGAGGGGCGGCGCTGTGGCCACCGGGCAGGTGAGAGGCCGGGGTCCCTGGAGGAGGGCGCACCTGGGGGGCCGGGGCCGGGGCCGGAGCCGGAGGCGGCGGCCCTGCGAGGCGCGGGGCTGCGCTGGGCCTGGGCAGCCGCTGCGCACCTGTGCCCCTGGCCGGGCCTGCGGGGAAGCCGCCTCTCCGTCCTCACCTGGTCCCAGGCTCTGCTGGGCCGGTGGAACCCTCCCCGCCCCCACTGTCACCCGCCCCCAGGTCCTCTGCCCACGCCCTGGCCGGGCCCTCCGCATCCCACCAACCCTCTCCAGACTCTTCCAAGCTCCCCTGGACTGGCCTAGGCCCTCCCTACCATCATCTCTTTCTCAACTCTGGGGAGCCCACACCCACTGCCAGTTACTGGCCGGGGTCGACCCCCGTTCTCCCGTCTCCCACTCACTGACCTCAGGCCAGGATGCTCCACAGCCTGCTCATCCCATCCATCAATGACCCAGGTCTTCCTTTCACCATCAGCTGGGACTTCAAGGAGTAGTTTAGCTGGTCTGAAATAAGAGAAATCTGGCTTGATTGTTAGTGACCTTGGGCAAGTTATCTAACCTCCCTGAGGTTTTCCTGATCAATACAAATTCAATGAGAATAAGATGGAACTATGCTGTTTGAGAGAATTAGGTTCTGAAAAATGCCTGCCTTGAAGAACCTTGAGGCATTACGTTGGAAGAATCTAGGTTATTGCTCATATAAAATGTTTTAACGTTTACTAAAAAATTAAAACAGCACACTCTTAGACTCTTCACACAGCCTAATGAGAAATAATTGCCCTGGTGCAATTAAATTCTAATTTCCTGTATTTTGCTGCTGGATCCCTCCTCCTCAATAGTAACCAGATGCATGTGAATTCATTCTTTTGGGGGGCTAACATGCACGCTTAAAACGTGTTCCAATTGAGAATGTTTCTGATTTTGTGGCTTTAGTCACATCTTCCAGGACCTATTTATGGTCCCGAAGATAAAAAGTAGCTTGTGTCCTTGCATTGATTGAAAATAACTTTGGTAACATTTAATATTTAGAAGTAAAGGAGTTTTGATTTGCTGCCCTCCCCCAAACACTGAGTTTTATACTTCTGCCATAGTGACTATGTTCTAAATTGTGGCCTCAGCTTCCTCGTTTGTAAAGTCTCAGGAGTTACTTCTGAGGCCTGAGTTTACTTTCCCTCCATTGCCTTTATTGCTGCTAAAGTTTCTGTCCCAAAACTTTTCCTATTTGTCTTCTGCTTTTTTTCCCTTTTCTCTTCCAAGCCTCTAATTCCCCCCCCCTTTTTTTCCTAATTATTCCAATAGGAATGATTCATAGTTACTTTATACTGGATCTATAATCATGATGCTTGCCAGAAAGTTATATACATGTATGTGTGTGTATAGAAAGATGGGCAGATAGGAAGATGTGTGCATATATAGATATATTAGGATTTTGTGATCCAGGAACTTTCACTTGGGAAGGGATTGTAATACCTACTTCCTAGGACTATTGTAAGAGCGAAGTAAAGTTTGATACCTTCTATAAAGTGTCCACTATAAGGGCCCAGTGTAATAACCACCTAATTAGTTTTAGCTACTGTAATTAGTTTCTGACCTGGGGATCCCTCCATTGATCTCTTTACTGTTTTGTTTAGTACGGAGATGAAGAGTGTGGGCTTTGGAGAGCAACTTCTTAGGTTCAGATCCAAGCTCTACCATTTTGTTAAGTAATTGCTCTGACTCAGCTTTCTTATCTGTAAAATGGAGATGTGGATAGTACCTCAGGATTGTTGTGAGAACAATGACTGGCACAACATAAGCACTCAATATAATTAATATACTAATAATGACACTGATAAGTATTTCACTATTATTATTTCTTGACTGGGCAGTCTTTATTTTAAAAAAATATATTTTGAGCCGGGCGCAGTGGCACATGCCTGTAATCCCAGCAGCTCGGGAGGTGGAGGCAGGAGGATGGCAAGTTCAAGACCAGAGGCAGTCTGTATAACTTAGCGAGACTCTGTCTCAAAAAGTAAAAAATGGGCTGGGAGCGCAGCTCAGTGGTCCAGCACTTGCAAAGCACGAAGGCGCGAGGCCCTTGGTTCAACCTGAGTACTGCAAAAAAAAAAAAAAAAAAAAAATACACACACACACACACACACACGTATGTTTTGAAAATCTGTTGAAAAAAATGTGTACACAAGGTGAAAGTCACCCCTCAATGCCTCCAAATCATCCTTTTTTCCTCCTTGCCTGCTTTCATTTCTAATTAATGTTGGTGCCTCATCATCTCATTTTTCCCTTGGCAACCCTTTTCTAATTCTCTCCTAGCCTGGGGGCTTCATAATTTCCATCACTCAGTTTATGTCTCTTCACATCCTTGTTCTACAGTCTTTATCCTTCTGATTGCCCAAACCAAATTCCTGCTTTTCTCTTCACTCACTCCTCTTTATTTTGCTACTTCCAAAGAGGAAACCCTTGGTTGAAGGGCAGCGGGGTGACTGTAAGATATTAATATATCTCTGCTCTTCTTGCGTCCTCAAATGGGGTTTTCCTTCTACTTTTCTTTGCATAAATTTACCTCAGTCCTCCAACTGCCATTTTTTTTTACCAACAGTAAAAAAATTGTCTTTTTTTACTGAAAAATATCAAAAGAGTTCAGAAACAGGAATACTGTCTTTAATTGGAAACAGTAAGAGCTATTCATTATTGTTTAATTCTAATCATCAAGAAACAGAAGTTCAAGTTTTATATTTTTCTTTCCCATAGAACTTCTTTTAAGGAAAGTACACAAAAGTTAGTCTTACTATGTTGTTGTTGTTGTTAGGTGCCGTCAGAGTCGGTATCCGACTCTTAGCGACCCTCATAGGGTTTTCAATGGCTGACTTTCGGGATTGCCTTGGGAGTGGATTGCCAGGTCCTTCTCCCATAGTCTTACTATGCAGTGGAGAAATTCACCACATTGTCATGATCTATACTACATGACCTTTAAGGATGTAGAAGAGGTGATCTTCTTCCTTAATGAAGAACATCAGTTAGTTAAAGCAGAACTGTTATTTGATACTCACAGTCATGGCTGTACCTGTTGTTAAATACTGAGAGATTTCTGGATAGTCCATAGCTGCTGCTTGGAGTGCCAGTAATCTCTCACTGCCCTGGTCTATTCTTCTGCACTCTCTGATCCAGCAACTAAAGGGTTGACAGGCCTCTAGGATCCATCTTGAACTGGTGGTTAAATATTCTGAACATCAGCCCTAGACCTCCCCAATGCCATTGGTTATTTCTAAAATGTTGGATTAAAACAAATGCTTTTCAGAAGCTGTTAAGAGCATAGGACTGAACAACTTGTACTGCCTAGCTGAATCTCCTTTGAGAGCAGGTTGGACACCAGGCTGCACAGGTCTTTGGGGTTGGGGACACTGTAGAAGATTTGTGTGTTTATTAAATGTTGTTGCATAATAGAGAAAAATATTGAGAAAAGAAAGATGGACTAGGAAAGTTACTCTTTTAATAAGTAAAAGTAGAGGGTATGTCTTGATCATCTTGATCAAAGTAGAGGGTATGTCTTGATGATCTTTGTACCTTCAGCATCCAGCATAATGTTTGGCTATGGTGTATGCGTATATGTAATGTAAATTGAGTGAATGAGTGCATGAATGAGTGCATGCTTCTTACTTCATCATGAGGATATTCCTGTTAAAGTAGTGGTAACTAACCATATTTGTCTATAGCCATACTACCCTGGCATCTGAACACATCTGATCTTGGAAGCTAAACAGAGTTGGGCCTGGCTAGTTCTTAAATGAGAGACCACCTAGGAATACTGGGTACTGTAGGCTTGGGAGAAGGACCCAGCACCCCAGTCCCAAAACAGCCATCAATAGCAGAGAAGCACTGACAGTAGTGGTGGGCATGGCAGAGTGTTGGGTAGTATTTTGTTCTGTTGTACATAGGGTTGCTATAAGTCAGGCCCAACTCTACAGCACCTAATGACAAGAACACTTATTTAGTTTAGAGTTAGCAGAGTGGTACATTTTTTACCCCATGATCTCAGGTATGCTAGACAAGTGCTCTACCACCACTCCACATCCCCAGCCCCCAAACCTGTACGTCCTATCCTGTAAATTGCTAATAATTCCAGACACTATTTGTTACTTCGATTATTTCTCCCTCACAAATGTTGTCCTATATAGATTTTTTTCCAAAGGAGGGTATGTAGTTGGCCAAGAAATCTCAAGCTGAGTAAAGAAATAGTAGGAAATAAAGGATTCTTCCTAGATAAAGAAGTAGGATTTTTTAGTGATTTATGGAAGTTAAATGAAGAGCCATATTATGCACCAATATCCTCCTGCTTATATTTCAAGTACACCCTGTCCTTCCTTGGCACCTCTGCAGTAAAGACCTCCTTTTCTCCTAGGCTGTTCCTCTCTCTTGCTGCCGCTCACCTTTCACCCATCTGGCTCCTACTTCCCAGAGCTTCCTTCACCCTTTCCCAGCTCCTCTCCAGGGTGGCTTAGGTCCTCTTTTCTCTGTCCATGGCAGCCTGCAGCCATATTAGGCTGTAAATTACATAGTTAGAGCTATGTTCTCCAACCAGGTTGTGATTTCCAGATGGAGAGGTTATGTTCATGTGTATTTCTAGTGCCTGACACGAAAACATATCTTTTCTGTGTTGGACTTTGTGATGAGAGGTGCTTTGCATATAGCATGGCAGAGCTGAAAAATTCTAATGCTTTTATAAAAATAATGAGATCACTGTATTAATTCCTTTCTGTTCCTGGGTGTGCATTTTTATGTGCAGGCTTATCTTCCCTGGGTCTCTTTTGTCACGTCACTCGTCTGTGAGTTGAGGTCCTGATTCCCTTCCCACTGAGTATTTTTGGAGAACGGGTGGAGGAAACATTTCTCTCTGAAGATGAACTCAACAGACCTTCAGGATCCTCCCAATGCCACCTTGCTACATGTGCCTCACTCGCAGGAAGGAAACAGCACCTCTCTCCAGCAGGATCTCCAGGACCTCATCCACACAGCTACCTTGGTGACCTGTACTTTTCTGCTTGTGGTTATCTTCTGCCTGGGCTCTTATGGCAACTTCATTGTCTTCTTGTCTTTCTTTGATCCAGCCTTCAGGAAATTCAGAACCAACTTTGATTTCATGATTCTGAACCTGTCCTTCTGTGACCTCTTCATCTGTGGGGTGACAGCCCCCATGTTCACCTTTGTGTTATTCTTCAGCTCAGCCAGCAGTATCCCAGACGCTTTCTGCTTCACCTTCCATCTTACCAGTTCAGGCTTCATCATCATGTCCCTCAAGACGGTGGCAGTGATTGCCATACACCGGCTCCGGATGGTGTTGGGGAAGCAACCTAATCGCACAGCCTCTTTTCCCTGCACCTTGCTCCTCACTCTGATTCTCTGGACCACCAGTTTCACCCTTGCCACCCTGGCTACACTGAAAACCAGTAAGTCTCACCTCTGCCTTCCCATGTCCAGTCTGATAGCTGGGGAAGGGAGAGCCGTTTTGTCTCTCTATGTGGTGGACTTCGCCTTCTGCGTCGCTGTGGTATCTGTCTCTTATGTCATGATTGCTCAGACCCTGCGGAAGAATGCTCAAGTCAGAAAGCGTCCCCCTGTAATCACCGTTGATGCTTCCAGACCACAGCCTTTCATGGGGGTCCCTGGGAAGGGGGCTGGAGATCCTCTCCAGTGTCCTGTGCCAGCTCTGTACCGAAATCAGAATTATAACAAACTGCAGCACATTCAGACTCATGTATATTCTAGGAGTCCCAAACAGCTGCCAACTCCTGCGGCTAGCCAACTCCAGCTGGTGTCAGCCATCAACCTCTCCACTGCCAAGGATTCCAAAGCTGTGGTCACCTGCGTGGTCATTGTGCTGTCAGTCCTAGTGTGCTGTCTTCCACTGGGGATTTCCTTGATGCAGGTGGTTCTTTCCAACAATGGGAGCTTCATCCTTTACCAGTTTGAACTGTTTGGATTTACCCTTATATTTTTAAAGTCAGGATTAAACCCTTTTATATATTCTCGGAACAGTGCGGGGCTGAGAAAGAAAGTGCTCTGGTGCCTCCAATACCTTGGCCTAGGCTTTTTCTGCTGCAAACAAAAGACTCGACTTCGAGCCATGGGAAAAGGGAACCTTGAAGTCAACAGAAACAAATCTTCCCATCATGAAACAAACTCTGCCTACATGTTGTCTCCAAAACCACAGAAGAAATTTGTGGACCAGGCCTGTGGCCCAAGTCATTCAAAGGAAAGTGTGGTAAGTCCCAAAATCTCTGCCGGACATCAGCACTGCTGTCAGAGCAGCTCAACCCCCATCAACACACGGATTGAACCATACTACAGCATCTATAACAGCAGCCCTTCCCAGGAAGAGAGCAGTCCACAAAATTTACAGCCAGTGAACTCTTTTGGATTTCCTAGTTCATATATTGCCATGCATTATCATACTACTAATGACTTAATGCAAGAATACGATAGTACTTCAGCCAAGCAGATTCCAGTCCCCTCTGTTTAAGGGCATGGAGACTACAGAATCTCGTGCCAATGTTTTTTGTTTCCAATATTGATTGATTTTCAAAAAGATTTTTGAGGCCAATGGCAGATCAAAGCGTAGAGATTTAGCTGAAGAGTTGGCAGTTATGCGTTTCTTTTGTCTGAAGTATTAATGTCTGTATTTGCCTTTGTATTTTCTTCACATTTTAAGATTTGATATAGAAGGTTACTTTGACTTTTACCCTACCTTGTGCCCCAGTCTTTTGTACAGAACCTTTACATAGTTGCCACAAATGATGATGCTACCTTGTTAAAGCAGAATATCAGCTGATGGCAATCCTTTGAGCCAGCATTATGGGTTGTCAAAGTATGTATTGGCTGGATTTTTTTTCCCCCCAGTACTAGGGGGCTGAACCCAGGGCCTCATGTGTGCTTTGCAAGTGCTCTGGCACTGAGCTGCTTCCCCAGCCCCTTATTATTATTTTTTAAATTGAGACAAGGTCTCATTAAGTTACTCGGGCTGCTTCCAGGCCTTGAGCCTGCCATCCTCTTGCCTCTGCCTCCTGAGTTGCTGGGATTACAGGTATGCATCATTGCACCTGGCCCTGGATTTTTTTTAAAGGAATTTGAAAGTGTAATCTTTACTGAAGTGTTATTTTTATAGAAATATAAAATGTGATTCTTTAAAGTACTGAAATAGAGAACAATACACTTTTTTGGTAGCAGGTTGATTTGAATAAATAACACATTGATAAAACAGAATATCAAAATATATTACCTATTCTTCCATCCTCACCAAAAAATACTCACACAACATTAAGTACTTTCTTTTTATAAGACAGTCAACTAAGAATATAGAATTATGACTATTGTCATTTCTTATCATAGACATTATTTTATGTCATGTAGCTGTCTTTGTTCTTTTTAAAAGGAAGGGGCTTTTGCATGTTACAAGGGAGTTCCTCTGTTTCAGAATGATTTTATGCAAGAATCCTACTAGGAGAGGGCACTCTGGGAGAGCAGGCACTACATTGTCATCTTAAGCAAGAGGTTGTAATGTAGGAGGCAGGGTGCACTGTTGTCATGTGTTAGGCAGTCTTTATTCTTGTTTAATGAGGGAGAGATGAGATTGGGAGTGTTTTGAAATGTTTTCCTTCTGTGTAAGGAGAGTTGATTACCCTCCTGACAGTATTTAAGTAACTACTTAGAAATAAGTTATTTTGTCATCTTTATTTATGTATTATTATGGTAGAAAAAACCCTGCGGCTATACCACCATGGCATCTGATCTTATCAGATCGTGGAAGCTAAGCAGGGTCGGGCCTGGTAAGTCCTTGGATGGGAGACCACCTGGAACACCAGCTACTGTAGTCCTGGGAGAAGGATCTGACAGTCTCCTCCTAAAAAAATTAGCCATGGAAAACCCTATGAATAGCAAAGAAGTACTAGCAATAGTGCCACGCATGGCACAGTGTTGAGTAGTGTTTCCTTCTCTTGTACACAGGGTCACTATGAGTTGGATTTAACTCAATGACACCTAACAATAACAACGTGGTAGAAAAATTCTCAAAGTGATCTGTTTTCAAACTGTTTTATTTCTCTCCCATTAATCTCAAATTAGAAATGGGAAGGTACATTAAGTATTTCTATACTTGAAACTAATTTTATTATATACTCCGTGATTCCTAGAATAACAACTGTGAACTCGTATTTTTATGTAAAGATATTTTCATTATACAGTTAGTATTTGAACTCACTAGAATTTTGGACCTATAATGGCTAGACTTAAGCATCAAGAAACAAAACCTGTCTTTGTAAACTGTTATACTTAAGAATTACTATTGCATATCAGAAAGCATTTTGTTCCTTTGGATGAAAACCACTCAATTCATAGTGTCCTCCCTCAGGCTGTTCCCCAAATACTGAGGTCATGGGAGGCATGAGAGGATAGAGTAGATTTTCAACCAGAATTCAGCTCAACTGCATCTAGAAACTTACCTTCCAGTGTTTGCCAGTCATTTCTTCTTTTTTTGGGACAGACTCTCCCTGTGTAGCCTTGGCTGGCCTAAAACTCACTATGTGGACCAACCTGGCCTCAAAGTAGCATCAATCCTCCTGCCTCCTCAGTGCTGTGATTACAGGCGCACATTACCACACCCAGGTGTCATTTTTATTTCTGAGAGTTAAGTCTGAGGTTTTGTTTTTAAATTCACCTTTTGGACAGATTTACATGCCTACTCTTTCCCTCTCTCCCTCCATTCACTCCCTCTCTTCCTTTATTTTTGCTATTAAATTTTATAACAGATGAGAACGTAGCCAATTCCTCTTTGTTTTGTAATTGAATGCTATTTTTGGAATTCACTGTTAACAATTTCAATTGTGCTTTTGTATTTTTAATAGGACACTGTTGTCACTAATGTTCCTGGGAGATAGGTTAGTATATTACCTTTTTATAAACAAAAAATTAAGAAATCTAATATCCTCTCTCAAGATCATTTGAAGAATTATGGGAAATTAATAATCAGATTTTTGTCTTAATTCAAAACCTAGTAGTCCAACAAGCCAAACAGCTTTATAATTAATAATATTAATCAATAAGATATTTCACACTTTTAAAGATATATATCTTTTTTGTGGGGAGGCATTTCGAATATGACTTAATAAAATGTCCTAACAAAAGTAATTTCTACTTATAAAATTTTCAATGTCAGATTTCCTGTGTGACCTTTGAGTTTGAGACGATTTGACCAGCATGGGACCCATCTTTGGGAGGTAAAAAATTACAGCATAAAGAAAACTAAGCATGTACATATAAGGCATTCAGTTTCTTTATGCTCACCAAGAAATTATTGATTTAACTTGCATGAAATAAATAGTGGGCTAGATTCTTAGCTCTCCTCCATATCTATATATGTTAACATATAGATATATCTTGTCTCTTCATAAGTTGTATATGTCTATCTATCCATACCTATATGGTGACAATACACCAATAGATAGACATATATAGCTTGTCTCTTCATAAGGGCTAAAATGAGAACTAAGAGAATGAAAATTTTGTTGAATATGATTAATTCGCCGGGGATATTAATTAGTTATCCTGATGCTTTACTGTGATGCAAAGTATGTGTCTCTAAAACATTTTATAATAATTATGCTTATATTAACCATTAAGCCAGATTTGTATTTATGAAGCTTTTAATGTACTTTTAAAATAAAGTTTGGAAAATAAAAATATTGAATATTCTAACTTTTTGTTTGTCTGTTTGCTTGCTTGTGACAGGGTCTCGCTGTGTAGCCCAGGCTGGCTTCAAACTCATGATCTCCCTGCCTCAGCCTCCCAAATGCTGGGATTACAGTTCTGCACCATCAAACCTGGCTGAAAACCCTAACATTTTGAACATCAGATTTCAATATGATGACTTTCCTGTCTAGTCATGTAAAAAACCATCAGAACATGGGAATGGTCACTTTTGAACAATGTGTGAAACTTCAGAGAGAGCGAAACAGAATTATTTTTTCTTAAGAAATAAAATAACCACATTTTGTAGAATATATACTCAAACTAACCAAGAATAGTTAACTCCAAAGTTTATTTACTAGACTTTTTCACCCATTGGGTACAGTCCTGGATGAGCTTTGCAACAAATTATTTATTTTTTGTGGTAATTGGGAGTTGAACACAGGGCCTTGCGTAAACTTTGTAAGTGTTCTGCTGGGCTGTACTCCCAGCCCATTTTTTACATTTTATCTTGAGACAGAGTCTCACGAAGTTATAAAGTCTGCCTTTGCCCTCAAATCTGTGATCCTCCTTCCTCTGCCTCCCTAGTTGCTGGGATTACAGATGTGAGCCACTCTGCCTGGCTCAACAAATTCTTTAAAATGATATTAAGAGCTGAGGCAGGAGGATTGCCTCAAGTTTGAGGCCAGCCTGATCTACACAGTGAGTTTCAGACCAGTCTGGGCTACACAGAGAGCCCCTGCATCAAAAATACAAAATAAATAAAATTTAAAAATAAAAAATAATAAAATATAGCATGAAAAGAATTCAATATATAATCTTGTAATATGAAACCAAAATTGAAATCATGAGTAAATTTATGGCCTTAAGTTCTGGCTATCCATCCATCAGTCCATCTGTTCATCCTATCCTCCTTCCTTCTCCCAGGTCCCACGTTCTTCCAGAAATCTATTTTCCTGCTTCCCCCCCCCATCTTATTCATGATTCTTTTTCTCATTTTTCTTGCAGCTTTTTGGATTAAACAATATTTTTAACTTTTTTATTCTCTTCTTCTAGTATGAAAGGTATACGTTCTTTGTTCTCTCATTGGTTACCCCAGAAATTAAAACTTGCATTGAAATACATGCTTTGGGCTGGCCCGGAGGCTGCATGGCCCATTCCCAGCTTTATGACGTGTAAGCAGGTCCCTGCAGCCCGGTTTGGGCTTTGTTCCCAGTGTCCCCAATTTCCTAAGGATTAACCCAAAGCCGTAACTATTAGCCATATGTGGCTAATCTAGATTGTTGTGTTATTAGGTGTTTTCAAATCAGGTCTGACTCATGGTGACCCTCATAGGGTTTTCAATGGCTGATTGCTTCAGGATTGCTTTGGGAGTGGATTGCCACATCCTTCTCCTGTTTTTGCAGTGCTGGGGATTAAACCTGGGTCTTCAGAGAATGCTGCTCGGCCCTCTACCAACTGAGCTAAACCCCAGACCCTAATCTAGATTAGCACCCTCTAAATCTTATAGACTCTGCACATTAATGGAGGCTCAGGTGATTCAGGAGTTATCTTTTAAAATCCAAGATTTAAGAGGTGTTGTTTCAGTCAGGTGTGGTGGCTCACACCTGTAACCCTCATACTCCAGAGGCTAGTTAGAGACCAGCTGGAGTACATGATGAGACCTGTCTCCAAATAAAAGTTTTGGAGGTCTCAAGCCTTAAGGGTTAATCCTATGGGATCTCAGCCCTAAGGAGGAATGTACGGAGCTGGTTCTGTGGTATTTAAATTTAATTTGAAACCTCATGTATTAGATACCTTGTGAATATTGAATGAGGCGTGCCTATCAATAGCAGGTGACCATTTCTCAAAACAAGAAGAGGGTCTTGCAGAGAGAAATGGGCAAGGAGAAGCTCCCTTGATCCTACAAGACCATTGGTCTGAGCTTCAAGATGCCCAAAGAAGCCATCCATGGCACCTACATAGACAAGAAAGGCCCTTCCCAGGTAAAGTCTCCATCTGAGGATGGATCCTGGCTGATATGGTGACCATGATGAAGTGCAGAGGCCCACTGTTAGCTCCTGGGACTCTCCCTTCTACAGCTAGAAGTATAACTTCCTTGAGAAGTGCTGCAAGAACATGGCCGTGAAGCGCTGGTCCCCCTACTTCAGGGATGTCCAGATTGGAGACATCTTCACAGAGGGAGAGTCCAGGCCCCTGAACAAGTCTGTGTGCTTCAACATGCTCAAGGTCACCAAGGCTACAGGCACCAAGAAACAATTCCACAAGTTCTGAGAATGGACTTCTGCCCACTCCTCACAGGCAAGGGGGAAGGAAGGAAAAGATTTAAAATGTGTATTTAATTTACCAAACCCTAAACCTAACCAAGGTTTACATCTTTTCCTGGACAATACGTGGTTGGGTATTTTTTGTTTTATTTTTTGTTTTGTTTTGTTGTTTTTTGTTTTTGCTCTTGGTACTGGGAGGCTGAATCCAGGGTCTCTCACATAATTTGCAAGTGCCCTACCACTGAGCTGCACCCCTAGCCCATTTTTTTTACTTTGTATTTTGAGACAGGCTCTCGCTAAATTATGCAGGCTGCCTCTGCCCTCTGCCTCCCGAGTAGCTGGGATTAAAGGTCTGCGCCACCACCCCCAGATTTTTATCATCTTTTAATTTTCTCTTGTTTTTAGTTTTATCCTGATAAGACATAATTATTTTATATAGTCAATATTCATTTATATTTGCCATATATTTATCACAGTTCTTGCTTACCACTCCTTGCATATCAGACTTTTCATTTGGTATCAGTTTCCTTCTGCTTTAAGTGTATCATTTAGATCTGTCTCTGTTTTTTTGTTTGTTTTCTGGCTATATTTGTTTGTTTTTTGTTTTGTTTGTTATATAGTGCTGGGGATGGAACCCAGGGCCTCCTGCATGCTAGATGAACGCTCTACCACTGAGCTATATCCCTAGTCTTGTTTCTGTTTTCTAGAAATATTTTTTATTTTATCCTCATTCTTAAAATGAGTAAAGAATTCTTTACCTTTTAGTGAATTGAAGGCACTATTCCTTTGTCCTCTACTTCCATTGCTGTTGTTAAAAATTCCATTATGCTCTA
>VMDO01010765.1:0-31109 GCA_007922755.1 Pedetes capensis
TTTCTAAAAATCCAACCTATTGGACCAATAGATACAGTTTGAGATATGTGTGCTTACCATAGAATCCGTCACTAAATAAATTATAGCTTTTCTGTTTTGTATATAAAATAGGAGATAATATTTGCTTACATTTTCCTGTTGAAATCCTTGTTCTGAGGCTGAAATTCCATGTACAATGTGTGTAGGATATAAAGAGTGTGGATATGGGAGTTTGAGAAAGGTGGGGAGGAACTGGATGAAGTAAGGGCAAAAAAGGGGCTGCAGTTTAGCTCAGTTGGTCGAGCACTGCTCTGCACTCTCTGATGACCCAGGTTCAATCCCCAGCACTGCAAAAACGGGAGGACATGGCAATCCACTCCCAAAGCAATCCTGAAACAATCAGCCACTGAAAACTCTATGAGGGTTGCTATGAGTCGAACCCGACTGAATGGCACCCAACAACAACAACAACAATGGCAAAAAGACTGTACAAGAGCCAGGCACAGTGGCCCTAAGACTCAAGGTGTGGGGAGTGGGTGGGGCAGAGGCTGGAGGATTGCAAGTTTCAGGCCAGAGGCAGCCTGTGCAATTTATCGAGATCATGTCTGAAGAAAAAATAGCAAAAAAAGAGAAGAGCCTGCAGGTGCAGCTCAGTGGTAAAATAATTGTAAAATATGTGCGAGGCCCTAAGTTTAGCCTCTGAGTATCACACACACACACACACACACACACACACACACACACACACACACAGAGTGTATAAGAACAAATTTCCATTAGCAGAATCAAACATGCACAGGTTGGCTTTTCTATTAATAAGGTATTGTTCACCATCGGAAGCATCAGATCTCAATTAGATTTTTAATTTTTCTGTTTTCCTCCCTTTTGTCTACCACTCCCTGTTCCTCTTTTCCTTTCTTCCTTCTTCTTCTTTTTTTTTTTTTTCTTTTTCTTTTTCTAGGTCATTGGAAATAGTGTTTTGTTAAATTTGTACATTTTCTCTGATAGAAACAACTAGCAGCGACTCAGACCAGAGAGAATCAAGCAGCCCTAAGGCCTGAGCGCACCTTCTTCTGCATCCGGGGACGCAAGTCCTTTACATCATTTGACCCCCTCACAAACATAGGTGATGATTCACTGGAAATGAATCCACAAAAGGTATGAAGGTTGGAGTAACCAAAGGGACTTGCTACTACGGTGAGAAACCAGGCTGATGAGCTGCTGTTTTCTCTCTGGTTACCTTTCAGACAATCTGGATCGAAAGCCAAGCTTTAATCTCTATGCATCATTTGTCTATGTTCAAAGATGCTTTCTTGAGAACCAGGGGAACAATATTTCATGCTGCCAACTGCTTTGAGACCTCAAAAGACATCTGTAAATACTAAGAATTACTGAGCATTATCAGCCCCAGTATTATTCCCCTCAGTGTTATCAGAGCTTTGGAAAAAATTACCCAAGAAATGGATCCTGGCATACGGGTGGCAGCAGTTGGTTCCAGAAAGATTAGGCCCTTTAAACTGGGAAATACATGTCGGGCTTGTCCAACAACTACTTTTCTTCTTTTCCAAATTAACACCACCAAAGACTAAAACCTGTTGCCGTATGAAAAAGAAATAATTAAAGCTTTTAAAACTAAACTCCACTGGAGAGAGGGCAGGTCATCGCGTATGTGTGCATGCGCATGCGTGTGTACTACACTAAGAGAAAGACGTTCACTTTGCAGTACTCAGTATTATTACGAATGCATTTACCCATTGGTGTAGCCACTCTACATTCAGGAATTTATCTTGTACATGTATTTGCACACATACAAGATGGTGTATGTCCAAAGATAGTCACTGTGGCTCTATTTGTATTAGCAAAGCCTGGAAACAACTTAAAAGTTGATTAGGATAGGACTAAATAACTTCTGCTGTATCCATGAAGCAGAATATTGCACAGATACTAAAAAGAATAGGGCAGTTTTATATGAACTACCGTGGAATGGTCCCTAAAGATGCAGTGTTGATGGAAAGAAATCAAGAGGCAGAAGAGTGTGTACAAACAAATATGCATATTTGAATACGTATGCTTGAATTCCTCCTGCTTACATATTCATAGGATGGATTTCTGGAAGGCTACATGAGAAACTGGTAACTGTGGCTAAGGGATAAGGCTTACCTTTGACTTTATACCCTTTGTTGTTTTTGAATGTCGTGTCATGTACCTAGGCATACTATTCAAGGATGAATTAAATAATGCTAATGTGTGTGTGAGTGTGCAGCTGTACCACCGTGGTGTCCTATCTCAGAAGTTAAGCAGGTTTGGGCCTGGTTAGTCCTTGGATGGGAGACCACCTGGGAACACCAGGTGCTGTAGGCTTGGGAGAAGGACCTGGCAGCCCATTCTCAAAAAGCAATCAGCCATTGAAGACCCTATGAATAGCAGAGAAGCGCTAATAATACTGTTTTGCTATGAGTCGGACACCAACTCCATGGCACCTAACAACAACAACAACAACAACAACAACAACAACAACAACAACGTGTGTGAAACCACTGAACACACCACAGTGAAAAGATATGCTGTGTAACTGCTTCTAGGGATGAAGGTGGATGAGATGCGCCCCCAGAGCTCTCCCATGTTCCTCCTTCCTCACCAAAACCAGACCCCCCAGGGCCCATGCTGCCTTAGGACACCGAGGCAACGCCAGAGTCACCTTGTCTGGAACTGACCGTATTGTCTCCTGCCTCTCGCATCCCTAGCTTCCTGCATCTCGGTCTACGTGAGTCAGCCCGGTGCATGCTTCAGCTAACCTCCTCCAAACCAGTGAACCCCTGAGCTGTACCAGACCCCATCAACCGCGCCTGAGTACGCAGGGACCTTCTGTGCTGCAGTGCCAGGGGAAACCAGGGCAAAGGATCCCTGGGGATTAGGGCCCTCAGTGGACTATGCCAAAGATATTTGCTGCAACTCCGATTAGGGATAATATTGGAATTAGGGTTGCTTTCTTTTCTTGTCTTGCTTGCAAGGAACAAAGCCTCACCAAGCTTCTTGTTGTTGTTGTTAGGTGCCATCGAGTCGGTATCCAGGTCATAGTGACCCTCATAGGGTTTTCAATGGCTGTTTCGGGATTGCCTTGGGAGTGGATTGCCAGGTCCTTCTCCCATTCACCAAGCTTGTTGTTGTTGTTGTTAGGTGCCATTGAGTCGGTATCCGACTCATAGCGACCCTCTGTACAAAAGGGGAAACACTATTGTCAGTGCTTCTCTGTTGCTCATAGGATTTTCAATGGCAGATTGATTTTTGGGAGGGAGTTGCCAGGTCCTCCTCCCAAGCCTACAGCTTCTGTTGTTCCCAGGCGGTCTCCCATCCAGGTACTAACCAGGCCCGACCCTGCTTCGCTTCCAAGATCTGATGGGATCAGATGCCACAGGGCTATGGCTGCAGGCACATTCACCAAGCTAGGCGAAGGTTATTGCAAGGATACAAGTGACCCAATTTGCCGAACAGAGTTCTTGGGGGAATTTAGTAAAAATAATAAAATAGCCATCTCCAGAATAACACAGACATAGCACTCAGTGCCCAGGATTGTGCTAAGTGCTTTGTGCAGGCTGTCTCACTTCCCCCTCACCCATTCCCCATGGGCCTATCCCTGTTGTTACCCCCATTTTATACAATCGTTGAGCCTGATGAGGTCATCTGTGCCATGCAGTGGGTGGCCCACAGAAACGGGGCCCGGCAAGTCAGCTTTTTCCTGGTCCCATGCTCACGGAACGAATGAGCTGTCTTCCTGCATGTTTGCCTCTCTATCCTAACACCCCATGGCTTGTTAGCCACCCATGGGGCCCACTCATGGATTTTGTTTCCCGATAACACCAGCTTCCATGTAGTGCTCTGAGACCCTCCTCCACCGCACAGGCTCCTCTGTGCTTCAGCTGCCTCCTCACTGCCTCCTCCCCTTCACGCCTGCTCCAATTCCCGGGAGAGGAAACCAGAGAGATCACCCTACCAGTGGTCAGCCTTGTCACCAGTCACCTCCTGCCTGTGGGCTGACCATCCCACGCCAGGTGCATTTGTGACTAAAGGGGAACAGTCTTCCTGGGCTGAGTCTTTCCCTTCACTCATCCAGTATTTTCTGAGAACTGACTTTAAGCCAGGCATTGGGACATTGGTGACAAGAGAGCACAAAGCTTGCTGTCAATTGTGCCAGCCTTCCAGCTCCTACACCTGCAGCTGTGGGTGTGGTTGACTTTCTGACCAGTCCAGTTCAGAGACAGTGACCCATGACCCACCACGGAGCTCTTGCTCCAGCCCTTAAGTCACTGTCCTCTGGGGACACCTGGATCTGTGCCTTTTCCTGAGTATCCATCCACCTCCAGGAAGTGGGGCTGGGCCTTGCCCCAGTGCACTGTAGAGTCCAAGGTGAGCGAACAGACAACCCCAGCAGCTGGGTGAAGAATGGAATCTTGAGGAATCAAGTGGGCACTACTTGAGGCCCTGCAGAGGTCAGCCATCAAGGCCGTGGAATCCCAGCCAAAAGTACAGCCAACCCTCTGTACCTGCAGGCCTGCACCTGAGGAGTCAACCAATGGCAGATGGAAAATATTTGAAAACACTCAGGAGGCAGAGGCAGAAGGATTGCATGTTTGAGGCCAGAGGCAGCCTGAGTAACTTAGAGAAAGCCTGTCTCAAGATAAAAATTAAAAAGGGGCTAGGAATACAGCTCAGTAGTAGAGGGCTTGCAAAGTATGCATGTGAGTCCCTGTGTTCAGCCCACTAGCACTGAATAAAATAAAATAAAATATAAAAAGAAAATATTTGAAAACAATTGCACCTATACGGAACATGGATAGACATTTTTCCTTTCATTATTCTCTAAACAACAGCGTGACTATTTACATTGTGTTAGGTATTACAAATGTGGATCTCTTCCAGTCAGTTGGCCAGGTTGCTACTTTCCAAATCTCTTGGCATAAACAAGTGAGCACCTCCAGTGCTGCATCTGTTTGCTGAAAACATCTCAACTTGTATTCCGTCAATTCCTGGGGCCTTGTGTTTTGCCAATTCCTTCAAGGCAGCTTCCACTTCTTCCTTCATTACCTTTGGTTCCTGATCATTTGCAATCTCTTGTAATGGTTGGTAACCCACCAATTCTTTTGGGGATAATGACTCTGTGTGTTCCTTCCACCTTCTTTTGATGTTTCCTGTGTTAATATTTCCCCTGTAGAATCCTTCATTATTACCACTCGAGGCTTGAATTACTTTCTTCAATTCCTTAAGCTTGAGAAAAACAGAGTGTGTTTTTCCCTTTTGGTTTTCTATCTCCAGCTCTTTGCACATGTCATTATAATATTTGATTTTGTCTTCTTGAGCTATCCTTTGAAATCTTCTGTTTAATTCTTTAACTTCATGATTTCTTCCTTTTACTTTACATGGTCGATGTTCAAGTTCAAGTTTCAGAGTCTCTTTTGACATGTAATTGGGTCTTTTTTTCCTGTCTTTTTAATAACCTTTTGCTTTCCTCATGAATGATATCTTTGATGTCATGCCACAACTCTCCAATCATTATTGTCTAAGGTATCAAATCTGTTCTTCAAGTGTTCTCTGAACTCAGGTAGGATATACTCAAAGTCATACTTTGGCTCTTGTATACTTGTTCTAATTTTCTTCAGTTTCAGTTTGAACCTGCATATTAGCAGTTGATAGTCCGATCTACAATCAGCACCTGGTCCTTTTCCTACTTCATATTGAGGTTTTCCATCATCTCTTTCCACAAATGTAGGCAATTTGGCTCCTGTATGTTTCATCTGGTTAATCTCATGTGTATAGTTGCTGTTTACATTGGTAAAAAAAAAATGTATTTTCAATGAAAAGGTCATTGGTCTGACAAAATTATATCCTGGGATATCTAGCATTGTTTTTATCATTAAGCCCATATTTTCCAACTACTGAGTCTTTCTTTGTTTCTTTGTTTCCAACTTTTGCATTCCAGTCACCAGCAATTATCAGTGCATCCTGATTGTATAGTTATTCTACTTCAGATTGTAGAAGCTGGTAAAGATTTTCCCTTATCTTCCCTTGTGACCTTAGTGGTGGGTGTGTAAATTTGAATAACAGTCATATTAACTGGCCTTCTTGTAGGTATATGGATATTGCTCTATCACTGACAGCTTTGTACTTCATGACAGATCTTTCTTAAATTTTTTGTTAGTAATTTTTAATGTCTATTTTAATGGGTCTCATGACATTTCCATGCATGGATTTCATTGTACATTGCTCATATTAACTTCTCCCTTACCTTCTCATGACCATCCTCCTGCCTCCCCTCCTTTCCTACCAATGCTCTCCTTTATACTTGCATGTTTTTTTTGTGAGTGTATCTTGAGATGTCTTTTTTGATAATGAATGCAACCCCATTTCTCTTGTCATTTCTCTGTCATTCCCAGCATAGTAGACCACATAGTTGCCTGATTCAAAATCCCACATGCCAGTCCATTTTAGCTCATTGATGCCTAGAATGTCAATGCTTATGTGCTCCATTTCCCTTTTGACAATTTCTAATTTCCTAGATTCATACTATGTACTTTCCATCTTCCAATTATTAATGGATATTTACAGTTGTTCCTTCTCATTTTGAGTCATGTCACATCAGTAAATGGAGGTCCCATGGAATTTACTTCATTCCCATCATTAAGGTTGACTCTACTTTGAGGAGGGAATTCTTCCCCAGGTATCTTTTGAGCACCTTCCAATCTGGGGGGCTCATTTTTCACTATTATATCTGACACTGTTTCTCTGTTTTTCAAGAGTTTTCAGTGGTTAATTATTTCAGAAGTGGGTTATCATGTCCTTCTCCCTAGTCTGTCTTAGTTTGGAAGCTCAGCTGAACCTGTTCACCATAGGTGACCCTGCTGGTATCTGTAATATTGGCAGCATAGCTTTTGGCATCACAGTGAACACATAAGATCTCAGAGTACAGCAAACTGACAGGCAAGTAAGGGGATCTAACTGAATGTAGAAATTATCTAACAATATCATTAATATCTCATGCAAGTAAACTTTTGCTAAACATCATTTAAAAGCTACTGCAGCAGTATATCAACAGGGAACTGCTGGAAAATCAAGCTAGATTCAGAAGAGGGTGTGGAACCAGGGACATTATTGCTGATGTCAGATGGATATTAGCAGAAAGCAGAGAATATTAGAAAGATATCTATGTTTTATTGACTATCCAAAAGCATTTTACTGTGTGGTTCATAACAAATTATGGATAACATTATGAAGAATGGGAATACCAGAACACTTAATTGTACTGATAAGGAATCTGTACATGGACCAGGAAGCAGTCATTCAAACAGAACAAGGAAACATTGCCTGGTTTCAAGGTATATGTCAGGGCTGTATTCTTTCACTATATTATATTTGTTATGCTGAGCAAATAATTCAAGAAATTGGACTTTATGAAGAAGAATATGGCATCAGGATTGGAGGAAGACTCATTAACAAGTTGCACTATGCAGATGACACATCTTTACTTGTTAAGAGTGAAGAGAATTTGGAACATTTACTGATGAAGATCAAAGAACATAACCTTCTGTATGGATCATGTCTCAACATCAAGAAAACACAAATCTTTACAACTGGGCCAGTAAGCAACCTCATGATAAATGGAGAAAAGATTGAGGCTGTCCAAGATTTTGCTCTACTTGTTTCTATAATCAACACCCATGAAAGCAGCTGTCAAAAAATCAAAAGACGTATTGCATTGGGAAAAGCTGTTGCAAAAGACCTCTTTAAAAGCATTGAAAAGTAAAGATGTCACATTGAAGGTGAAGGTGCACCTGACTCATGCCATGGTATTTTCAGTTGCATCATAGGCTTGTGAAAGCCAGAAGTTGAATAAAGGAGACAGGAGAAGAACTGATGCTTTTGAATTATGGTGCTGGAGATGAATATTGAATATACCATGGACTGCCAAAAAGAACCAACAGATCCACTAGAAGAAGAGCAACCAGAGTACTCCTTGGAAGCAAGGATGGCTAGACTGTGTCTGACATATTTTGGACACGTTTGAAGGAGAGATCAATTCCTGGAGAAGGACATCATGTTTGGGAGAGTGGCGGGTCAACAAAAAAAGGAAGACCCTAAACTAGATGGATTGATACAGTGTCTGCAATAATGGGCTTAAACATAAGAAACATTGTGTGCCTGGTATAGTGTCAGGGAGTGTTTCCTTTTATTATATATAGGGTCATTATGAGTTGGATCTGACTCAATGGCACCTAACAACAACAACAATAACAAGTTATTACAAGTAATCTAGAGATTATTTAAAGTATTTAAGAGGATACATATAGATTATATGCAGATAGTATATACCATTTTACATAAGGGACTTGCTCCCTTGTGAATTTTGGTATCTTCGGGAAGGGGAGTCCTGGAATCAATCCCCTGTGGATACTGAAGGAGGATTGTAATGAGGGTACTTACTAACTGTTCTACCATAATTGGTCAGTAAATACCCAAGCTGTGCTTCTCTCTTTTCTTTTTTCCCTTCATTGAATACTAAGCTGTTTGAAATTATTATATGCCTTAACAAATGTGATTTTCTAAGCCTAAATTGGGAGAAGGACCTGGCAACCCACTCCAAAAACAAAACAAACAAAATAACAAACAAACAAAAAAAAAATCAGGCATTGAAAACCCTATGAATAGCAGAGAAGTATGACAATAGTGTTTCATCTGTTGTATATGGGGTCACTATGAGTCTGACACCGACTTGATGCAAACTAACAACAAGAAGCCTGAATTAACCTGTTCTAGGCTTTTCTTCCACATTTTTCAAACTCCTACTAATCTTTCAAACCTAGTCCTAGACATTAACCTCCTCAGTGAATCCTTCTCTACATTTGAAGTAATCATGCCCTTCCTTGGGCTACTTTTGTACCTCTGCATTATTCTTGTTGCCTTTATTATGTTGTTGTTGTTAGGTGCTGTCGAGTCGTGTCTGACTCATAGCAATACTCAAAGGGTTTTCAATGGCTGATTGTTTCAGGATTGCCTCAGGAGTAGATTGCCACATCATTCTCCCATTTTTGTGATGCTGGGAACCGAATTCGGGACCTCAGAGACTGCTGAGCAGTGCTCTACCAACTGAGCTAAATCCCAGCCACCTTTATGATCCTGTACCACAAATACTTATTTAGATGTGTGCTTCCTCTCCTGAAGTATAAGTTTATAGAGAACAGACACCATGCCTTAAGAATTTATTTAATGAATTTTAATTTAAATAAAGTATCTTAGGATAGTTTTAGATTAATAGGATTGTCACAAATATAATAGCATACTCATGTACTTTACTGTACTGTTAAAATTTTCCTTTGCTATGGTACATTTGTTACAACTAAGAAATCAACATTGGTGTGTCACCATTAACTACACTTCACATGTCATTTGGATTTCACAAGTTTTTAAACTAACAGTCTTTTCCTAGTCCAGGATGTTGTCCAGATCTCACATGACCTGCAATAGTTTCTTAAACTTGCCTTGGTTTCAATGACCTTCACAGTGTTGAGGTGCACTGGTCAGCTATGCTGTACGATGTTCCTCATCTTGATTTTTTTCTGATGTTTTCCTCATGGTTTGACTGGACCTTGTTCATTTTTAGACCAGCACTGAGCTAAATCCCTGGCATTCGCCACCCAGCATAACTCAGGCACTGATTAATGTGCATTTAGCGGAATAGAATGTGAGTATTTCTTCAGCACCTTCTATATAAAGAGAACTCAGGTTGATGCCCTTGGGGAGGTCAAGGATGAAGCTCAAGTCCTGCAAAGATCTTCCACACGGCTGAATAATAAAAGACAGCATGCAACCAAGTGTCAAATGAAGGGAGCCAAGAGAAGGACCCGCGGTAGCTCAGGGGGTGGAGTACTCATGAGTGGGTAAAGTCCACAGCATCTATGTGGTGTGATCAAACAATATGGCAAATGTTTAAATTAAAAAAAAAATCACTCGAGTAAAAGACACGTTGTGGTTGACCCCCTCAAAATACGCTCCATCTTTGAAGACTCTGACTCCGTTGTTCTTGCCCCTTTCTGAAGCAGTTCTGGAAATCCTCTTTCCTCAGTGTCTTTAGTCGTGCTATTGTGGCTGCCTCCATGCCCTGAATTGGTCAAAAGGTTTACCTTGCATGGTCATTTTGACTTTGGGGAAGAGCCAGAGGTCACACGGTGCCAGATCCAGCAGATATGGAGGATGAGGACACACTGTAATGGTTTTATTTGGCAGATGTTGCCCTGCCAGAAGCCCTGCGTGGCATGAAGCATTGTCATGCTGGAGGACGAAACTAAAGGCACCCAGGAAAGAGGACGTCCAGGACTGCTTCAGGGAGTGGCAAGAATGAGGGAAAAGTGTGTTCCAAGACAGGGGGAAGAGTTTGAGGGGGGTTAATGATCATGTAGGTCTGGAATTTAGCTTAGTTGGTAGAGCACCACTCTGCAGTCTCTGAGGCCCAGTTTTGATTCCCAGCACCACAAAAATGGGAGGAGGACATGGCAACCCACTCCCAAGGCAATCCCGAAACAATCAGCCATTGAAAACCCTACGAGGGTCGCTATGAGTTGGACCCGACTCGACGGCACCTAACAACAATGATCATGTGTCTTTTAGTGTAATCCATTGTTTTCATTTAAACATGCTCCATATTTTTTATTATACTTCATCTGTGACAGAGGTTCTGGAGAGTGAGGAGGACTGAGCAATGCCTTTTTTAGTTCTCAGGGACACCAAGCTGTTCCCTAACGGAGGGTTTGCTCATATGCTGAGCCCAGCATCTGTAAGGCATGGCTACCCTCCTCTTCCCATGGGTGGCTTCTTCTTACTCTTGATGTCTTGGCTTCAATGTGACCTCGCAGACCTACATTATCTAAAAGAAGCGCCACTGGCCAGTCTTACAGCATCCTGTTCGTTTTCTTCATAACTTTTGTTGGCATTTGTGATGATTGATTTTTTGTTTCTTTCATGTCTGCCTCTGTCATTAGCGTCTAAGCTTCTTGAGGACAAATGTCATCCTTTTGGCTCACCCTGGCAGAAGGCAATGGTGCCCAAAGGAGCTTATGGGACCAACGAATGAGTTGACTCCAGAGGAGACTGATAAGGCACGAGGCAGGGACAAGAAGAGGCGTGATCCCCTGCTGGAAGAGGCACAGAAGTGGAGCAAGAGGGAACTGGGTAGGCAGCTGGGATGCTGCCAGGTCATGGGACTGATCACGAGGGTGTCAGGTCATCCCAAATGGGGTGATGTAATTTGGGAAAAGGCCAGCAGTATACTAGGTAGGGGCTACACACAGGTACAGACCATCCAGTAGCTTTCCATCTTGCGGTTCACAGGACGAAGAATAGGGGATTAGGAAACAATGGGCATCAAAGAAGGGGCAAGAGCCTCAGGAGTGGCTGCCTGAATTAATACTGAGGCTGTTTCCCGCGAATGCCAACAATACAGAAGCTCCTGGAAGGTGAGCGTGGGACCTGGTTTAACTTTTTTGGTGCCACCCCCAAATCTAAGAAAAAAGAGGGCACTTTCAGTACTTCCAAGTAAGCAAGACGACAGGGAAGACCTGTGGTTTTGCCACAGCACTGGGTACTAGGAGGAGAGAGCCGCTGGGTGAGGGAACCGAAAACAGCACCAGCTGTGAGCTCCCGAGAAACCCCTGATCATCCGTACCACACTTTCTCCATGGGTCCAAAGGGTCCCATGGATCACTACGCGATCTACTCTGGAAACCACCCAGTTTCCCACCCAAGTTCTGTTTCAAAAGGCTCACCCAAACTGCGGGGCTGGGATTTAGTTCAGTTGGTAGAGCGCTGTACTTCAGTCTCTGAGGTCCCGAGTTCAATTCCCAGCACTGCAAAAATGGGAGAAGGACCTGGCAATCCACTCCCAAGGCAATCCCGAAGCACTCAGCCATTGAAAACCCTATGAGGGTCGCTATGAGTCGGATACCAACTCAACAGCACTGAACAACAACAACAACAACCCAAACCGCACTGTTTTTCTATAAGCTCTGACTAGAACTACCCAGCAGGCAAAGGCAAAGAAACCCAGAGTCTAGGCTAAGTTAGTAACAACAACAACAACAACAAAAAGCCTCAATCTTGTCTTTGCGTGCCCATATAAATAATCATGATGGCTGAATACTGCTGCTTATTTTTCATCCAGTCAAAGGAACATAAGGTTGGGATTTAGCACAGTTGGTAGAGCACTGCTTTGCAGTCTCTGAGGTCCCAAGTTCAATTCCCACCACCGCAAAAATGGGAGAAGGACCTGGCAATCCACTCCCAAGGCAATCCCGAAATAGTCAGCCATTGAAAACCCCATGAGGGTCGCTATGAGTCAGATACCAACTTGACGGCACCTAACAACAATAACAACAAAGGTACAGCTCTGAAAAAAAGGTAACGATGACCGGAGTGTACGGGAGTCCAGGATGGTGGCTGGTGACAGCTCACCAGGCTCCTTGGAGGATGAACTACACGGTCCAATCGGCCTTTCTCTCACAACGCAGGGGACAGGCAGAGGAAGGGAGAAGCATGGCTGCGCTTTTGAATGTGGAGGTCAGAACTAGAGATCAAGGAGGGCTCTCTCTGGTATTTCAGATCTGCAGCCCTTGAATCCAGCAGGTAAGCAGGTGAGTCCTGCTCATGGGACATTTGTATAGCTCAGGATTTCTGTTTCCTCTCTGCCTCCTTAGAGACTGGAGGCTAAAAGCACCCATCATCATTAGCAGATCTGATCTCCTCACTGCAAAGGGAGAACCTGATGTCCGGGTGAAAATATGACCTGCCCAATGTCATCGTGGTAGATGGCATTTGAGCCAGGGTGAGGATTTCTTTTCTCTTTTCTTTTCCTCCCTTCCCTTCACTTCCCTTCCTTACCCTTCCCTTCCCTTGCCTTCCCTTCCCTTCCCTTCCCCTCCCCTCCCTCTCTCTCTCCCTCCTTCCCTTCCTTCCTTCCTACCTTCCTTCCTTTCTCTTCTCTTTTCTTCTCCTCTTCTTCTTCTCCTTCTTCTTCCTCCTTTCCTCCTCCTCCTCCTCTTCTTCTTCTTCCCCTCTCTCTCCCTTTCTCCCCCCTCCCTCTCTCTCTCTCTCTTTCCTTTTCTTTTCTTTTCTTTTTTTGCAGTACTTGAGGGTTGATCCCCAGGGCCTCACGCATGCTTTGCACACACTCTACCCCCGGGTTGCACGTCCAGCCCATTTATACTTTTTATTTTGAGCAAGGGCTCACGAAGTTGCGCTGGCTGCCCCTGGCCTCGAACCTGTGATCCTCTTGCCTCTGCCTCCCAAGTTGCTGGGATTACAGGCGTGTGCCACCTCACCCAGCTCTAGGGTGAGACTTTCTAACACAGCTTTCTTTTCACAATCCCAAACATCTGAGGATATGGTGAGTGACTGACCACCAAGAGTGGCTCTAACACCACATTTTGTTTTTCACTCCTGTTTCTTCGAATGTTTAAGCACTGTTCACCCCCACACATATTACTACCTTGAGGTGGTGGTGGCGGGGAGCAACAAAAACCCAACCAATCACATTGCTAGCATTTTAATGAAATGCACACCAGGTATCTGACCCAGACTCCTCCTTTCCTCCCAATCTCAAGCTCCTATCAATTCATTTCCCTAACAGAAAATAGGCGTGAACTTCAGAGATGGAAAATAATTTCCCTGCAAATATTTCCAGAGAGGTGACCAGCCCTACCTGACAGTTTTATTATTACTTTTGTTTCGAGCGGAGGTGGGGAACTCTACATTTGTCAGGCAGAATGGTGGAAAGAAAAAAAGCAGAACATTTAACTTTGTATTAGTTTTAACATCAGCGAGAAAAACAAAACAGAGCAAGTATGTTGGCTGCATGGCAAGGACAGCTAAGGATACCTACAGGACCCTGGCTTCCCTCTCCACGTCCCACCCACAAACTTTCAGATCCTGAAATCCAGTGTGGGCTGAAGGGATTTACTGGGCAGCACCTGAGCAGGCCACTCAGTAGTGGGCAGCAGAAGGGACCTGGCTGGGCCAGCTTACAGACATTGGTGATCAGCTGCCTTACAACATAAGGCAACCAGAGGCAAGTTGGCTTCTTCTCTGGGTTTAATCGAAGGCAGTTATGCTTTTATAAGAACCCTAGAATCTCAGTATCTTACATTTAGATAAGCAAACTGGACAGCACAAAGGAGACCAAAAGACTATTAGGTTAATAGTCATTTATGGGGAGGGGCTACTTTAATCCACATTTTACTACTTATGTATTTTCCAAAGGGTCAAGTAGTCTTGAATGTAAAATAAAGAGTTCTCAGTTAAATTTAAATTTCAGACAAACAATAAGTAATTTTTAGTACAAACATGTTCCAAAGATTGCATGGGACACATTTTTATTCATTGTTAATCAACACTGAATCTATTAACCAGCCAGCTTATTTATTAGTCAGATAATTTTTTCGCTTGCTTCCGTCTTCTCTGACCTTTTAATGGGTTAAGTTGAGGGGCTCTGTTAGAGGGTGGGGGCTGGGATTTAGCTCAGTTGTTAGAGTGCTGCGCTGCAATCTCTGCGGTCCCTAGTTCAATTCCCAGCACCGCAAAAATGGGAGAAGGGCCTGGCAATCCACTCCCAAGGCAATCCTGAAACAGCCACTGAAAACCCTATGAGGGTCGTTATGAGTCGGATACTGACTCGACGGCACTGAACAACAACAACAACAGTTAGAGGGTGGAGAGAGAAATATAACTCAAGAGCACTGGGTGTCCTACTTATCATTAACTGAGGCACAAGTTTTGGTAGGAGATATATTTGATACTTTGGGTTAAAAATGGTGATTATCTCCATTCTCCCTATTGCCATATAAACAGAATTAGTCGTAGACTGATGTTTTCCAGGGTTTTAATTTTGCAGGCCAGTAAAATGAAAAAGAAAAGGAAATCATGACATTATGGGAAGATCAATATTTTGTTGCCAAACTTAAATCTGATCAAATAAGGACGCTTTGTAAAAAACCCAGCTACCATCTTCAGCTACCGTTAATTCATAAAAGAAAGCAATTTTTCAATACCCCAAAAGTAAGAAGGGCACAGTCGTCCAATAAAGAACAATACTTCTTAAATAAAGTTGGCTGTCTTGCAATGTGTTGCCTCCATTTTTGTGAACACCATCCAATTTGATGCTGGCCCTGGGGCTTGAAATCACCCAGGCCATGCTGTATCTGAGTAGCACCTACCAATGGCAATAACAAGATTGCATATCATACAGGTTTACGCTAGTAGGAAAAAATTGTGGAGCACCTTTTAGCAAGGGAGAATGAAGGAGAACAGGAGCCAGTTTGAATTTTGATGACCTTGAACTCCAGCATTGCAAAAAACAGGAAAAGGATGTGGAAGCCCACTCCCAAAGCAATCCTGAAAAGCAATCAGCCATTGAAAACCCTATGAGGGTTGCTATGAGTTGGACCTGACTCCATGGCACCTAACAACAACAACATCCACTAATATGTAATTTAAGTATTTTATTTCTGAGATGCGGATTATTTGCGTGGAAGCATAATATGAATTTTCTCAAGCCATGAAGACTTTCTTCAACTTATGCTATGGAGAAGGCCCTTCTTTAAGCCTCTTTTGGAGAGTAGCCCAGTCTCTGAATTCTTCCTCCCTCTCTCTACAAAATGAGTGCCTTGGGAACAAGATAAATGGACACTGAACTTAAACGGTCTGCTTCCTATAAGAGTTCAGAGGTCATTAAATGTACGGGTAATTAAGCCTCCTGGCACCTGTGAGCTAGCAGAATGTGTGACCCAAACTGAGAAGAGTTGGGTGTTTGCCAAAAGGGAGGCTGAGTTGGTAGCAGCGTTTGGACACCAAGTCCCCATTTTACTCTTCCCATTTTACACAAGCGGAAACTATGGCGTGAAAGTGGAGAATTGCCAGAAAGTGCTGAGGAATTAATAAAAACCACAGTTAAATTCAATTGCCTATCCCACCTCCTATACGTCATTTCTTTCATCTTCCTCCAACCCCAGAAACATACATAAAGACTTTTTTTTAACCAGGCAAATCCTTCTTTGAAAAGGGTATCAGTTCAATTTCTGATGCTGCAGAGAGATTAAGAGTTTTATTTACTAATTAATGATTCCCACACAGGCTTTCCTTCTCTTTGGCTGGAGACGGGCTATCGTCTGCAAGGGCTCTGTGAAGAAGAGGACTGGCTAGTAACCATCTACACACTTACTGAAATATACGTTCGTACATGCTTTAAATATATGTAAAACAGTCCTAACTTTTCACAAGGATAACCTCTGGGCTAGGGTATGGATTAGGAAGCCTTTTGTATATTATGTTTTCCTGTAGTGAGGATGTTTAAAAATAATTGTAATAGCTCATTACTTTGAGGACAAATAAAAAGAGATACAAAATATATACACATTCATTAAAAAACTTACTTCCACTTGGATTTTAGGGGGGCAATTTAATGTCGCCTAGTATCAATAGTCCTTTACTCAACCCACCTTCAATGACCTGAGAAATTCAGTAACACTTGGGTACTCCAGACCCTTCTCTTCTGAGGGAAGCTGGGTCATTATTTCTTTATTATTTATTTTTATTTATTTATCTTCTCAAGACCCTAACTCTGCTATAATCACCAAGGTTCAGGTACTTCTCGCCCCTCCAGCTCTATTTAATATCAGCTTGTTTTCATTTCTCTCTCCTTATTGTTTGCCTTGGCCTGCAGCTATAGCGCTATGGCAATCGATCCCGTCAGATCTTGGAAACTAAGCAGGGTCCGGCCTGGTTAGTACTTGGATGGGAGATCACCTGGGAACACCAGATGATGTAGGCTTGGGAGACAGACCTGGCAACCCACTCCCAAAAACCAATCCGCCATTGAAAACCCTATGAACAGTGGAGAAGCATGACAATAGGGTTTCGCCTATTGTATGTAGGGTTGCTATGAGTCAGACACCAACTCTATGACACCTAACAACAACAACAACAACATTGTTTGCCTTACTAATTCTGACATGATTTTTTTTTTTTCTTTCCAGGCTCAACTGAATAGGAGAGTGACTCCAGCTTTGATTCCAGAATGATATTTCACAGAAAGCCAACTCTCGTTCCAGGGATTTGATGAACATCTCACCAACTAATTTCTTGCTGTTTCTAGGTGATGAACATTTTGGTTGGAAACCCAGAGCCGTTCGGACACCATTCACCTCCCACACAGGAAGGAAGCTTAATGAAGCCCATGGAGCATGGCCTAGCCCTCTGTCTCCCTTTAATGGTTTCTGTCACTTGGGCCAAGCTGCCGCCACCAAGACTGCACACCGATGGGCTGCCTCAGGGCAAGAAGAAGAATGCAAATGACCATGGACCTCAAATTGCAATTTAGGGAGAGCTGTTCGGCTGTGCTCTTCCCATAAATTTCCCTTCCTAACCACCAAATCCGAGGATGATGTGCTATTTTTACTTATTTTTAGTGGAAAGAACGTTAAACCTTAGGGTGATGGTAGCATATTGCTGAATTATGTGTTTTAGCCTGACTAGAATAAATTAGGTTTTTTGGTGGGGAGAAGGGAGAAAGAGAAGCATTGAATTCAGAGAAAATTGATTTAAAAAGCTAGATTTTCCTAGTTCCTGAGTTCTAGGTATTTAAAAAAACTACCATGATTAATAGTGTAATAATTATACTGTAGGCTATTAGGATTCTTTGCAAGGTATTTCTTGTTGGACATACTCAAAATCCATATACCTGGATTTTAATTGTCTTTGCCTCTTTATTGGGTGAAAATATGTTTTCTGCTATCAGAATGAAACTAAGAGATTTAAAGGGAAAAGAACATGTGAAAAGGCTTTTTCAAAAGCTCTCAAGGCTTCTCAGATAAGAGATTTCATCCAAGGACACCACGTGGCATGACAGAAATGAATCAGAGGCCTGGGCCCTCCGTTTCTTTAGAAACAGAAACGTGTTTAACATTGTTGGAGTAAATGAATTGGACAAAGTACACCCGCCTTCTGATTTTGGTTCCAACTGAAGAAAGAAACACTGCACTCTGGCCTTAGCTGAGAAAGACCCTCGCCTGGTTTCATGTGCCATCCTTGGGCCACGTCTCCCAGTGCGACTGAGTGAACTTTCAGGCCCTTCGTTTGCAGATCTGGCTCTCCTTGTGGCTGTCATGGTGGTAGTGTCTATGGGGTCTGCCACTGTGAGAGCTGCTTTTCCAATCACCAAAACCTTTCTTTAGGTGAACCCTTAGCTGGTATCGTCAAATTAACTGACATTTATCGGTATCACAGGGACATCCAAGACTCCCAGATAAAAAAATTTTTTATTATTTAAGATTTTTGCTTTTAAGGTTTAATTATAATGTTATATGAAGAACCTTTCAAAAGTCACTAATATAAACATTGATTCATGTAACAATAACTAACAAAAAATTGAGAAATTTCTAAGGAACTTAAATCTAATCAGTTTTAAGATAAAATCAAATTAAAACTAACCTAATAAAATTGTCTCTTTTTGTTCCATGATTAAAAATTATAAAATCAATTTTTATGAGATCAATCATAAAATATGGAAGATGATATGCAAAATCAACTGTGCATAGAAAATGGGAACAATATTTAGTCTCTACAGTTATCACATAGTATATGTACTAGAATGAACACTATAAATAAATTTTGGGCAAAGACTACATTCTTGAGTACACCTATTTTTTTTTTTTTTGGCCACATAGGTGACAGAATGTTTTGCACACTTCCTATCTAATGCATTTCTTCCTTTTGTACTGTTGTAAAATTCAATTATGTCCAGTTTACCAGTCTCACCAACAGTGACAGCCTTATTCCTCAGAGGACATGACGTTTTTCTTACGTATTACCTAACAACAACAACAGATCATTGAAAAAAGAGCAAAACTACAAAATAACACAAATAGCAAACGACCTATGTAACTGATGTCGTGGGGTCACATGTGACCCCGTGAAGCATATACTTATGCTTAGGTGAGTAGTACAGTGCTGAGCTGGCACCCACGAGTCATGACACACTCGGATTACATGGAACAGCGTGTTTGCATGTCAATTAGAATTTTTAAAAAATAGCAAAATTTAAACTCTGGGGTCCATTTTGGCCCCGGGATACCAGTTAATGGTTAAATATTCCCTTGTCCGTCTCTCAAATGAACTCCTTGACGAAATCTGTTGTGTGCATACCCAATAGCATTCTGTCTTCTAGAAGAATGGGAGCTGGAGAAGCAGATCAGTCAATCCCTGGCAGAGACCTCTCCCCACTTTCTTGGACAGGAGATCGGGTTCTTCTTTGCAGGTTGTCTTCTAGGGCTTGGAAGGTCAGGCGAAAGCAACCCCACCTCACCGCTCTGGGAAAGGGGGTGCTCACTCAAATTTCCCTGGCTTAAGTGCGGTCAAACACGAGAGAAAGGAAGGAAAGAAATGTCAAAGAGAGTGCCAGAAAATGAGCCCCTCAGGTTGGAAGGCATTTGAAAGACGACTAGAGAAGAGCTGCCTCCTCAAATTGGAGTTGACCTTAATGATGGGAATGGAGTAAAGCCCATGGGACCTCCTTTTGCTGGTGTGGCATGACTCAAAATGAGAAGAAACACAGTAGTTGCAACAGTGGGCTCAAGCACAAGACGGTATGCATGGCGCAGTGTTGGGTAATGTTTCCTTCTGTTGTACATAGGGTTTCTAGGAGTTGAACCCTACTCAGTGGCACCTAACAACATGTCCCAATTTACTGACCTTAATTTAGGTGGGTATGCAGAAAAATCTTGTTTTAGTTATTTAATTGATTTTTCAAAACTACTACTTCTTTAGTCCATCTAGAACTTAACTTGTTATATGGTACAAGAAAAATAAACTTATTTATTTATTTATTTATGCCCTACTGGTGGCTGAACCCAGGGCCTCACATGTGCTAGGCAAGTGCTCCAGTACTGACTTGCACCCCTAGTCACTTTTTAGATGTTTTTTGGTTTTGAGACAAAGTCTTGCTAAATCGCACTGGCTGTCTCTGGCTTTGAACTAGAGATCTTCCTGCCCAGCCTCCACAAGTCACTGGGATTGAAGGCATAATGATAAACTAAAAATTGGCTTAGCACCATTCCTTAACTACTTATCCCCATAGCATGTATGTATGTAGGTAGGTGTGTATGTATGTATGTATGTATGTATACACACACGCATATATACACACACATACACACATATATATATTCTATTTATATATATATATATGCATGACTCCATTTAAATATGCAAAATTATATTTAGGGTTTTCTTTCAATATTTTACTGATCTCTTTGTTGATTTCTTTTACCGCTAGTTTCTCCAACCTTAATCCTTTCTTCTTTCCTTCCTTTCTTTTCTTTCTTTCTTTCTTCAGCTATTCTTACAGTGGTTTCTTTCGACTTAAAAGGTGGCCAAGATGCCATACCAGAAAGCCATCTAAACTTACTGGCAAAAGAGAATTTCTATCTTTCATGTTTTAGGTCTTAGGTGAAAATGGTACAGTGTAAGTAAGCTCTTGTGTCTTGAAGGTTGGGGTTCCTTCTATGACATAGAAAATCAGAAAGGACATCCTTTGTTTCATGATATTTGTAGGAACTGTAATATAAAGAAGAATTAGGTATTTTGATTTACCTTAAGAAAAGAACATTTCCAGTGAGGAGATAGGCATTTAATGTTAAAAGATCATCGCTGCTTGAGCTTTTAGGTCACCATAAAGATATCAACCCATGAATCTGTGGAAAATTGCCAGAAACAGCCACAAAATAGAAGATGAGAGACAGCATGAATTACAATGGTCCTGTAGAATTCTGCAAAGTGTGCCCAGACAATCCCATTTTGTTTTTAAGGCTTGTTAACAGTAGCTACCTTAGGGTTACAGATGACTTCTTCCTTGATTTTAATCGTATTTTCATTTTTTCCCTAAATTGCATATTTTTTCTCATCACTAATGGTCTGTTAATTAACTTCTGGAAACCAGTATTTGAAGCTTTAGTTCCAAAAAGGACAGTGTTACAACAAAAACTGGGTTTTCTATTTCTTCACCTCTTACCTTGATAGACACAGCAACACTAAAACTCATCTCATTAGAAGAGATTTTGTGAAAATGAGACAGGACATTTCTAAACCAAGTGTTTTCCCTCTGAATAAGATTTAATCCAAAATGAGGTTGGGGACTGGAAGCAGGTATGAAAAAAAAACTCCCTCTTAAAATCACTATTTCCAAAGCTCATAGGAATTCTTTTGCAATGGCTTTATTTCCCCCATGACAACCACGGCTTGATACATCTTGAGCGCTACAAAGTAGAGGGTCATAAGTAAGTACTCAGTGGAAATAATAGTTTCCTTCCCGTAAATTCTGTCTTTGTGATACCGTTGGCACTCCTTTACTGTCTTGAAGATTCTCGTTTTTCTTTAATGGTCTCAACCTTCTTCCTTTCCCAGCTCTTCTTAATTGTTCAGCTTTCCATTAGTGGGTAATTCTTTCTGGCTGACCAATAGAGACGAGGGTCAGAGTCACGGGCGATATAGGATACCTGGTTTGGTCTGGCTTGAAAAAAGCAGCACTGTGCCCCATCCTCACATTAGTCACTTTAAGTATAAGTGATGCGCAGCCTCCGTGGCAATGACTTTGTCATAGTAAGCACTTGAGAATACCTGCTGCCGTTCCCCGCTTCCCCAATAAGCACGTTTATCTTTGCTCTTCTACCATAAGCAGCCTTTTGTAGTTCCTCGCCACGCCACATTGAAAAGGAATAAAACCCATGTGCCGTGCATGGCAATTAAATGCATAAACAATTAAGTAATAGCCCATTTCCCCCTTAAATCTTTCATGCTTGTTTTCCTTTCTTGGAATAACACTTAAAAGCCATCAGAACACCGACCGGAGCAGCATCTCTTCGGCTCCGGTGTGTGCGGGTGGAGAGCGCGGAAGGGGAGGGTCGGCTTGTCAAGTCTCTGCTGTGCGGCTGTCCCCGTACTTTGGGAACAGGGCTTCCCAGGGACACTGCTGTGAGATGGGGGAACTTCCGTCCACTCACAGACTGTCAAGGCCAATGTGCCTTTCAGGAGACTGTCTGTGGGATGTTGAACGTTGAAACTGTAAAAAAAATTGAGCTGGACAGATCTCCCCTACCACTTTTTCTGCTAAATATAGAAAAGTTGTCATCAGGTTGCACAAGCAATTTCCAGCTATAACTCGGCGGGAAGGGAGGTGAGCAGCTGGCAGTTAGGAGGGCAGGGGCCTGAGCTGCCCCTGACCGGGCGGGGGGGGAGGGGTTCTGAGGAAACGGGGAAGTGGGGAGAAAGGTGACATGGGAGAAGGAGTCTCAGGTTTGGTTAAACATAGGGACACAAGGGAGGAACGGTGGGTGGTATTTGCTTACAAGCCAATTTAACATTGGTAACTTGGACGACCCTAGGGCCCCTACGTGTCTGGCAGCTTGTCATGCTGTGGAGGCTTGTGTGTTGCTGTGATGCTGAAAGCTATGCCACAGGTATTTCAGATGCCAGCAGGGCCACCTATGGTGGACAGGTTTCAGCTGAGCCTCCAGACTAAGACAGACTAGGGAGAAGGATCCAGCAGCCTTCTTATGAAACAATTAGCTATTGGAAAGCCTACTGAATAGCAGAGAAACACTGTCAAATATAGTGCCGGAAAATGAGCCCCTCTGGCTGGAAGGCTTTCAAGAAATGGCTGGGGAAGAGTTGCCTCCTCAAAGTAGAGTCAACCTTCATGACAGGAATGGAGCAGAGCCCCGGGAACCTCCTTTTGTTCTCTAATGAGAACATAGTGGCTGCAACAATGGGCTCAAATATAAAAAAGATCATGTGTATGGCACAATGTTGGATAGTGTTTTGTTCTGTTATGCATAGGGTCGCTATGAGTCAGACTTGACTTGATGACACCTAACAACAACAAACTTGGAGGAAAAGACGCCTAGAAGGAGCCCTCTCCCAGGAGTCTGTCCTCAGGGTCCCTCCTCTCCTACCACCTTGCAAAACTTCCTGGGACAGTGCAAAGTGATGACAGTACATGCAGTCGAATAGCCCTAGGCCTGTGCCCCACCTTTATCACCCCATGTTTGACTCAGAATTACTTTCTTGAGTCTCAAGATCCTTATATATAAAACAGGTAAAATAATACTTCCCTTATAGCATTGTTAGAATTAATATCAGGATTAAGGCACATGGTCCTAGCGAGTCCTTCCCTAATTAATGTCCTTCCCTAATTCTCTTCTTTTAGGCAAGTCACTAAGGCCCCCTGGACTCCGACTGCAATTCCTACTGGCTCCAGCTCCAGAATATATCCAGAATTCACTGACTTTTCTCTATTATCATTGCTACTATGGCAATCCAAGCCACTGTCATCTCTTGACTAGACTGGCTTCAATACCCCCTAACTAGCTTCCCTCATTCTGTTTTTAAGCCCTATATAATCCATCTTGGCTGGGATTTAGCTCAGTTGGTAGAGCGCCGTTCTGCAGACTCTGAGGTCCCGAGTTCGATTCCCAGCACCGCAAAAAAAGGGAGAAGGACGTGGCAACCCACTCCCGTGGCAATCCCGAAATAATCACCCATTGAAAACCCCATAAGGGTCACTATGAGTCAGACACGACTTGACGGCACCTAACAACACCAACAACATAATCCATCTTGCCTGCAGCCATAGCCCTGTGGCATCTGATCCCATCAGATTTTAGAAGCTAAACAAGGTCAGGCCTGGTTAGTACTTGGATGGGAGACCACTTGGGAACGCCAGGTGCTGTAGGCTTGGGAGACAGACCTGGCAACCCACTCCCAAAAATCAATCTGCCATTGAAAACCCTATGAATAGCACAGAAGCACTGACAATAGTGTTTCGCCTGTTGTACACAGGGTCGATATGAGTCGGATACTGACTCCATGGCCCCTAACAACAACAACATAATCCATCTTTACACAGCAGGAGAAAAGATACTTAAAAATGTAAATCACATCTTGCCCCCCTCCTCCCTAAGACCTCCCACCCAATGGCTTCTCAATGAGCTTATAATAAAATCCTAACTCCTTGTCACAGCCTTCAAAGTTCCATGTGATCTACCCCTAGCCTACCTCTTTCCTCTTTGACTTCATCTACTATTGCTACATTTGTCTATTAATTTTTTTTCCAGATGTACTGGCCCTTATATCATTCTAATGAGCCAATTTTAGTCCTACCTCAGGGTGTTTTCACTGGCTGTTTCCATGACTTGTATGAAGCTGATTCCAGATTCTCCTATAGTTGAAAACTTCTCCTCAAGTCAAGCGTTTCTTCCTAAAATTTGTCTTCCCCTGACTTAGTCACCCTCCATCATAGCCCTGGTTTGTTTTCTTCATAGAACTTGTGACCTTATGAAATTATCTTCAATTATTGCTTATCTGTTTCTATTCTACTACCTCTTGGGAATGTAAACTCCAGGAAAGAAGAGGACTCAGTTTTTAATCACTGAATGAACTTGGAACAATGCCCAGTGCAGAGCTGGCACAGGGAAACTCTTTGGTGAACAAATTCTGAATAAACACATAAAACGGGATAATAATATCTTCCTGAAAGTCGATGATTGGCTTTCAAAATCTATATCCTTTCCATGGCTAAAGATTCCTTGACAGAACGATTTTTTTTAAATGCTGATAGAAAATTTTCAAGTATTTAACATGCAGAAAATCCCTATGAAGCGCACCAAGTTGACATCATGTTTGGGAGAGTGGCAGGTCAATGCAAAAGAGGAAAACCCTCCACCAGATGGATTGACACAGTGTCTGCAACAATGGGCTTAAACATAAATAAGATCGTTTGCCTGGCACAGAATCGGCAAGTGTTTCGATCTGCTGTACATAGGGTCGCTATGAGTCGGACTTGACTCGACAGCACCTAACAACAACAACAACAAGTTGAAATACTTACAGTATCTGCTTCAATAAAAAGATAGGGAGGACTTCTAACATGCATGCTGAGATTTTATATGTAAAAAGATCCTTCTAAACCATTTAAAATTTTTGTCCCTTTAAGTAGCAGATAGCTTACAGTTTGCTTGGCATGCCCTTTCTTCACAGATCTTGAAAAGGAATGACCCACCATCTAACACGTCACTGAATGAAACAGCCCCAGTAAGCTCTGGCTGTGTACACAGTGTGCTCGTCATCTTGGGGAGATCTTCATTTCACTATGCTCCCTGCAGGGATGGGATTTGGCTCAGTTGGTAGAGTGCTGCCCTGCAGTCTCTGAGGTCCCGAGTTCAATTCCCAGCTCCGCAAAAATGGGAGAAGGATGTGGCAATCCACTCCCGAGGCAATCCCAAAACAGCCATTGAAAACCCTATGAAGGTCGCTATGAGTCGGACTCAACTTGACAGCACCTAACAACAACAACAATGCTCCCTGCGGGTGAGAACACCTTCAGGGTATGCTTGAAGAGAGACACTGCCAACTGTACCCCGTCCCAGGGAAGCAACTGAAAAGCATATGAAGAGAAAGAATAGAAGAAAACATCTAGGGGAGAAAACTGGAACGACCTGATAGCTGTCAACTATTTGCTTCTCTCTTAACAGCTGCTATTGGTTCTACCTCCAGAATAATATTTCCAGAATTTATCAAAGCATGGAAAGGCAGCTTTGGTGCTGGTTCATGAGATAGATCCAGGACCAGTGAGTATAAACCACCGAAGGGCAGATTTTGGCTCAGTAAATCGGGGGAATTTCCAACAGTCTGTTCTCATCCCTAAGAAAAGCCATGCTTGAAAATAGTATAATAAGCAGGTGCCATCTCTGGATGTTTAAATTTGGGGCAGCCAAACCACTAGTCAGCAGTGTCTTTTCTCCAGGGATTCCTCTTATTGTAGGTGGGCAGCATGTGCAGGTCTGGCAAGCTCTCACTGGAATCTCTTCCCGTATTCTGGGCTGGCTAGTGGCTAATATGATGTGATTTGCATCTCACGTCGTTCTTTCTAGTCTGTCAGGTCTGCTATTGCTAATGACGTAGGGCCAGAGAGTTCTGAGTTTCAAAAGTTAACCAGGAATCTCATAGAACCATGGTTTTATATTCTTTCCTACCCAAGAAAGAGATTTCTTAGCTGGAGGGCTGAAGCAGGCTACAACAGTAACCCTGGGTTTAGGGAGCGAAGATACCCCTGGAGAGCGTGAGGTGGCATTAGACCTCCTTTCCATTAGCAGCCTAGGGACTGTGTTGTTTTCTTAGTACCACTGCTAGCAGAGGTGGCTGGTAACTCCAGGCAGAAGCTGAGTCTCCTCAGTGACAATCCCCAGCCTGACCCCTCTTTTCTCCCTTGTTCCTTCCTCTGCCTTTCATTAGAATTCCTGGGAGCCTTTGAATGCTTAGCATGAAAATGAGCCCATTTTATTTTTGGAACCCACAAAGGCAGCCTTGAGGGGAGTTATTGTGTTGCTTTTAGCAGCTACACAAAAAGGTGTGAAATCATTTGTTGGCTGTTCTAGAATGAGAAAAAATAAATAAATAAAAACTGAGAAGGAAGGTTCAGGACAGTGTGTGGCAACTTGGATACAGCCTCGGGACTGGGGCTTCTCTGAGACTTCTTAGTAACCAAAGTGGCTTCCGGAATGTCCATGTTTCTCTCACCTTCCCCGGAAATCACCAGAAGAGCAGGAAAGCTACTGGGACTTTTTTCTTTCTCCATGTTGCTTTTAAAAAGACTCAGGGAAGGGACTAGATTGAGAAAGTTTCTTAAATCCTTTAGTAATGTCTCCTGCACAGGGATGGTGAGGGAGAAAAGTGAGGACAATTTCATCAAGCTTTGAGGCAGGGGATGTGTCTGTGGACAGGCTACAGTCCTTAACACAGCCCTTTAGTAGTGATGACAGACAAAGACCTAAGAAACAAAGACTTCTTGTGAATATTGAGCCTTTCAGTTCCTGTTGATTATATTCACGGGGTGCCCTCTCTGGTCCTCCAGTCTTATGGTAGCTGAGCGCCCCAGATACTTCTCAGAAGAGGATCACATTTTGGAATGTCTCGTCATTCGCAGGGCAATTTCATTTTTTCTTTTCCTCCCCCTCTCTCTTTGTATGGGCTGGGATTTAGCTCAGTTGGTAGAGCGCTGCTCTGTAGTCTCTGAGGTCCCGAGTTCAATTCCTAGCACCGCAAAAATGGGAGAAGGACCTGGCAATCCACTCCCAAGGCAATCCCAAAACAGCCATTGAAAACCCTATGAGGGTCACTATGAGTCGGACTGGACTCGACAGCACCTAACAACAACAACAACAACAACAACAACAACAACAACAACTCTTTGTATAGGACAGAAGTTTCATGTTAATTTTCTTTTCTAAATTTTTTTTAAAATCCCATCTTATCCCAAAATAGGACCCTTTCCCATACGGAATAGTCCAGAATGACTTCTCAGAAGTCTTTATATTTTGCTAAACTCCAATTTCATTTTCAGCTGGCATCTTTGATATAGGATTTTTCTTGCAATTACATACTATTTTTAAAGCTGAAAAGTATTAAAAAGTACAGGCTTGGTAAATGTGCATCTGTATTCAGAGGATTTCCCAACTGCTTACATTTAGATCAATCTACTTGAGCTTTTGTTAAAAGAAGTTAAATGTTATTGTGATTCCCTTCTTCCTCTTCAAAAAGGTTAGCCCAGTTGGGCAGCTAGGATGTGCCCTTCCGGCCTGGGCCTTTTGTAAGCCTGACCACATAGCCACTTGGTTTAATGATCAAGATCTTTGGAGTATTTGGCAGCCAGGCTTCAGTCATGCAGTAGGAGACAGGTGGTTCTGTCTTATTGTGGGGGCAAAGCCTCTTTCTATCCAGCACTCAGGCCAGAATTACAATATAATGAAACAACAGGACAAGGCAGACGCTTTCAAAACACTGTTTAACTGATGCATTAATCCACTGAACATGCAATATCAATCTCCCTCTAATTGCCAGGGCTGGGGTTTAGTTCAGTGAGTAGAGTGCTGCTCTGCACTCTCTTGAGGACCTGGGTTTGATCCCCAGCACCAGGAAAAGGAAAACAGGAGAAGGACGTGGTAATCCACTCCCAAGGCAATCCTGAAACAATCAGCCATCGACAATCCTATGAGGGTCCTTATGAGTCGGATCTGACTGGATGGCACCTAACAACAACTGATTGCCAGGGATTGTCCTATGTGCTGAGATGTTGTGAGTTGCAGATAGACAAATGGAAATTAAAAGCACCATAATACCAAATTTCTCTTAGGGAAGGATTTGCCTTTGCTTAGCAAAGTCCCATGATAAACTACTACTGAGGATGTAGGGTGGCAGGAATCAAGAGACAGTTGAGCTAAGTGGGACTGTGGGGTGAGAGAGGAGAACAGAGAAGACAAGGGGAGAGAAATAACTAAAAATCGCACAGCGGGAAGACAAGAGGAGAGATGGGAGTAGAACAAGCAGAAAAGAAGAAAAGAACGCAAGCCAAAGTGGCTATGGGGCAGAATCTATGGCAGGTCAGCCACTGAAGTCCTCTGACAAGACCTCCATTGATCAGTTTGAAGCAATCTGTGTTTCTACGAAAGAAATCTATTGCTTCTTACTCTTCTTTTTCTCTCTACCCAGTACAATGTTCATGGAACAGATTTTTTTTTTTTTAAACAAGGGGCCACTTTCCTAAATATGTTTGTGTACATACACAAATTCACACATGTGCATGCATGTAACACACACAAGTACCTAAATAGAGACGACATCCAATAAAGTGAAACAAGTCAGTGGAAAGTGGAAATTCATGGTTGATCATGAAAACAGCCATGGGTACTGCCTCTTAAACTTGAAGACCGAGGAATTCTCCAAAGTCCTCGCAAGGTCTTGGCTTCCATGTGGCCTAGAAAAGTATACTGGGGGACATCTCAAAGGACAGAGAGCTTACTTATTACCAGGGTACTGAAGTTATTGGTTCACAGTTTTACATTGTAGGTTCCAGAGAACGTCATGGGGAGATAAGGGTGGGTTCTGAAGTCAGAATTCATGGAACCCCTATAGTAGCTGCCCAAATGCTCTTTTCCTTCATTTCCAACTAGCAAATTCCCACTCATCCTTTTGTTATTGTTAGGTGCCCTCGAGTCAGTGTCCGACTCATAGTGACTCTACATACAACAGGTGAAATAGTATTGTTAGTGCTTTTCTGCTATTCATAGGGTTCTTGATGGCTGATGGTTTTTTGGGAGTGGACTGCCAGGTCCTTCTCTCACTCATCCTTTTAGATTCTATTTAATTGTCTCCTCATTTAGGGAGCCTTCCCTGTTCACCAGGGAGGCAGTTTTCTTCTTCTGATCTTCCATATGTTTCCATAGCTGTAGTATAGTATATTTCCCATATTCTCGTGTGGCTTTGAACCTTATCACAATGAGGAAGACCACGTGGTATTACATGTGAGCTCCCAGTGCCTAGCGATACATATGACAGCTCTGCTGAATAATAAAACCAGGGCATGAGAACAATAAAGGGGAGCGTAAGAAAAAATGCACAGCTTCAGAAAGAGCAAGCACCAAGCCCCAAATGGGGCCACCATGGTCTCCCAGTACTTTTGTTACTAGTTGTGATTAGTTGCCCCTTGTTCCCGTTTTGAATAAGAACCTATTGCTCCTGAGAAGCAAAAGCATTGTAATAGTCTTTCGTTTGTTTATTTATTTCCTGCGCCAAGACCCAGGGTGACGAGACTGGATTGCATGTGGGGTGTGGGCATCAGAAACTGGAAAGCCTCGCCCTGCCCAGCCTGTCTGGCTCGTATGCTTGGGCAAGTCACATAACTCCTCTGGGAGTCCATGTCTTCACCCAGTGGTAATGACCGGCTTCACAGGGTGGCTGCAGAGCTCAGTTGACAATTGAGAAGGAGACAGAAAATGCGAAGGGCTGCAAGAGTTTTCTTCCAGATTTATTTCTGAGCTCAGCAACCTGTGGCAGGAAATATTTATGAGCTAGAAGAAGAGCCTAACGAGAAATGTGATTAGCTTTTCTCATTCTAAGATGACCCACTTAGTATTGGCTGGGAAATGGACCACGGAGTTGTTTCTTATGTTCTAGCACATTCCGTAGCCCTTGCTGCTAACTTGTTAACTCTGGGACTTTCGTATGGTTCCTTCATGCTTAGATATTCTGTGATGGCTCGAGCTTTTAACTCAGTCCCTATATCCCCAAACCACACTCAGATGCAAGGCTGAGGGGGGGCACACACGTCTGTGATTGACCCCACGAGGTGGACCCCTGAGCCAAAAGAGACAGAGACGTGTGAAGCTCCCAACTCTGCCTGGCCTGGTGGAACGCCCTTCTCTTGTCCCAGTGCCTGGAGGACCTGGGTAGATTCAGCCAGGGTGTTGATTGCTAAGTGCTTGCTGAACGAACCGAGCAGGAGGATCGCTGGTCCTGCAGCAAGAGTGAGAGGCTGAGGAAGACAGGTAAACAAGCCAAAATGGAGGGTGGAAGTCACTGTTTTGAAAAGGCTTACTATGAGGGGGCGCACACCTGTGATTCCACGCTTACGTGGGAGGCTGAGGCAGAAAGATGGCAAATTCAAGGCCAGCCTGGGCTACACAGCTGAGACCCTGTCTTAAAAAAAAAAAAAACAACACCGTATTATTACTATTACATTATTTGACTGCAGTGGCTATCTCTGTACTAGGGATATCCAGGAACCAAAATGGTTCAGAAACAGAAAAGCACCCAATGCCTTAGACCCAGGAGGTGCTCAAAAACATCATGTGAAGTCTTTACTGCTGAGAGTAGAATATAGGCCGGAGGATACACATTATTTAAATAGAGGCTCCTCTGTACCCTCGATGGCTATGACCAAGAAATCGCCCTCAACCCGCTGCACTGTCCTCAGAACCTGTGGCCTCATGCCCCAGAGGAAGGCCTGTCAGCCCCAGGGATCAGTGAGGAGGAGGAAGAGCAGGGCAGCTGTTGCAGGTTGCCAGCCCAGGTGGCTGTGAAGAGGTATGGGGCCACCAAGGCTTACAGAAGGAGCACAGAGGAGGCCCAGGAGGGGGATGCGGTGCTAACTTCCATTTGCCAGTGTAACATGAGGCAGATGGAGGGAGGGGGAAGAGAGTGAGAGAGAAGGTGCT